>NMRB01001089.1:9336-21683 GCA_002633025.1 Notospermus geniculatus | reverse complement strand
GTCAACGTGAAAAATTTCTTATGTGCTAATAAGACGTTGGGTGGCGCTGCAATCGACTGTATGAAATTCCCTTCGCTGCTCCTCAAGTTACCACCAGTTTTTGTTCTGCGTTTTCGTCACTCATTCGGTTGGTGCATAAAGCAAGCGTCAATGTCGGAGCAGATTCTACGTTAACCACTTAAATATCGGTATACAATAAGACTTGCGAAAACAAAAATAAATTGATGCGAATCATGCCCATTTCGATGATTTCATTTCGTTTCGTTTCGTTCCGGGTTTTATCACTAACTGTTCCGTTCCGGGGATAATTACCTTACAAAACCTAACGCATACTGTCGGGCTTTAAGACGCAGACGTGTGCACTTACGGTTTTATCCCCCCATCAGGCGCATTTGCCACTGTATCGACCCACCTGCTGTCTTCTCACCTTCGAACAAAGATTCTCTTATCTCATATCCACAGACGACGATATTTCCGAACCAGTTATTTCACCTTCGCGAGTTCTGGCAAATCCTTATTGGCGTCTTATTGGAATCCTAAGAGAAGTCGGCATGGTATATGGCTCCATTTCATGTTGTTCACACCATATTGCAGCCTGATGTCCTACGCTTCGCATGATTGTAGTCAATAGTGAGGTTTCGCAAATCTGACGAAACACTAAGTACGAAATAAAAAATTCGACTTCATTTCAGTGACGTAAGGTATTTAAGGAGAAGATTGGTATCACAAATACCGCCTGTTGAAAGATCGAGGGGCGTCTTTTAAGGTATGACGTTAGACCGATAGAGTTACGGTGTATCTTTAACTTTGAAATTTATCTTTCGTTTCGACTTTGTAGATACGAAGAAGGTCAGTGTGGTCACTCAGTAATGGGTAGTCGTTATCTAGTTTTTGGCCGAACTTCGCTGGTAAAAATAAAAACTGGGCGGTGTGCTATTATACAAGAATTTAACACGAACATGTAATAAAGTGCAGTCAATAAAGAAACACATCAATCTATTTCTACATAAGGTTGTTTTGAAAAAAACAGCAATAGATATACTGCCTTTAAGCATCGGGAGGCAGAATTCCTCACTGGAGTCTACGGTTTTGGACCAGTGACTATCTGGAGAACGCAGGGTTGATAGCAGGCCGATGCTATAGCAGTCGCCTGCTGCATTCATGAGCAAACTACCACCCACACTGACACCCTTCGATGTAAGGAGGTATTGAATCGTGTGAAAACCCCTGATCCACAGCTTCCGGAAAACATTCTAACCTCGTCTCTATGTTGCCATCCCGCCATCCATCCATTCATTCATTCCAGACGTTTTAAATAATGCCTCGATGTTCTGGAGCACCCTTCCCCTCCATAAAGTTCGTAAAAAGACTGTAAAATGTTGCCACTACGTCCACTCCGTTCGCACACGGTGTGAGCCCGTTCGGCAAAATTTTCAAGTACGTACTGAGAACGTGCTCAGTGTGATTGGGGCATTAGAATGAAGACCGCTATTAAAGAAAATCACTCCGAAGTATGATTGATATTGATCTCCGATGCGACGGTAGTGTGATTTAAAATGAACAAGGAAGAGGGGAAGATTGCGTTTTATACAACTAATTCCTTTGTTTTGCCGCTTTCCGTGTGCGGTCTGCCAAAAAAGGTAGACACTTTGTGATCTGATGAGCAACGGTACACTTCATCCATAGTTCCATAAAGGAATCAACCATAAAGGTTTAACTGCGAACGATGAACTTACTGAGGGATAGACTTCATGTGTTGCCACCAGATGTCTCTCACTGATTGAATTTTGGCTTCACGTAATAGGCAGGCGCTTCAACCTTTTTGGTGGTGAAGGGGTACATCAACCTGTCAACTTGATGCTTTGAATTCCATTTCTGAGGATAACAGAGCAATTTTCAGCACAATTGTGTTCCGCGTGCAAATGTACGTTATTCAAATCTACACAGATGTCCCTGCGCTCACATCGTTCGTGGGGTTCTCATTAATTCAGTCCCTTTGTATCATCAGATCAACTTGTCGGAATTCAACAAAATTTGCAGTAAACGTGCAGAAGGGTCTTGCCTATCATGGAAGAGTCAGAATGCAAATCTGTTGAGGTTTAAATGGATACTGTCCACATTCATAAAATGCTAAATTTGTAAGTTGAACCTTTATGGTTGATTCCTTTATGATAGTTCGAAGCCAGAAAAAGGGCAAATTGGTGTTATTTCGATCATAGATAACTGCTATGCAGCACCGACAAAGACAAGATCATGAATTACAATGACAATAAATATGTTTACTGCCGTTGTGCTTTGAAAAAATGCGATGTTTACGTCGTCTTTGTTGTGTTCTGTAAATGCTTCATTTACAAATCCAACTATTATGCAAATAAACAGGATTTAAAAGGGACAATGATTGAAAATAACTTCTGATGTCAAAGGTATTATGAGACTGCCCTGTGGAAGTGGCTACTTATGGGCGGTTATTTCTGCAGAGTTAGACGTGCTTGTCGTGCGAGTGAAACAGACGTAGACGTGAGTGTAGTGTGCGTGAAGCAGAAGTAGACGTGGTTGGTGTGTGCATGAAGCAATCATTAGAATCGGGAAAATAATATTGATGACCATGAAAAAATCATATATCAACGTGAAAAATATCATATGCGTTAATCAGACGTTGGATGGCGCTGCAGCCGATTGCAACGTCACCCAACGTCTTATTAGCGCATAAGAAATATTTCACATTGACAAAATGATTTTTTCAAGCACGTCCAATTTCTGCGAAAATAACTTTGGGTGGTTATTTCCGCAGAATTAGACGTGCATGTCGTGGGAGTGAAGCAGACGTAGACGTGTGTAGCATGTGTTTGGTGGTAGAAAAAAATCACATGTCAACATGAAAAATATCATATGCGTAAATCAGACGTTGGGTGGCGCTGCAGTCGATGTATTCGTTTGTAAACACATAGCAGTGAGGAAAATATCAATGGCCATGAAAAAAATCATAGGTCAACGTGAAAAATTTCTTATGTGCTAATAAGACGTTGGGTGGCGCTGCAATCGATTGTACGAAATTCCCTTCGCTGCTCCTCAAGTTACCGCCAGTTTTTGTTCTGCGTTTTCTTCACTCATTCGGTTGGTGCATAAAGCAAGCGTCAATGTCGGAGCAGATTCTACGTTAACCACTTAAATATCGGTATTACAATAAGACTTGCGAAAACAAAAATAAATTGATGCGAATCATGCCCATTTCGATGATTTCATTTCGTTTCGTTTCGTTCCGGGTTTTATCACTAACTGTTCCGTTCCGGGGATAATTACCTTACAAAACCTAACGCATACTGTCGGGCTTTAAGACACAGACGTGTGCACTTACGGTTTTATCCCCCCATCAGGCGCATTTGCCACTGTATCGACCCACCTGCTGTCTTCTCACCTTCGAACAAAGATTCTCTTATCTCATATCCACAGACGACGATATTTCCGAACCAGTTATTTCACCTTCGCGAGTTCTAGCAAATCCTTATTGGCGTCTTATTGGAATCCTACGAGAAGTCGGCATGGTATATGGCTCCATTTCATGTTGTTCACACCATATTGCAGCCTGATGTCCTACGCTTCGCATGATTGTAGTCAATAGTGAGGTTTCGCAAATCTGACGAAACACGAAGTACGAAATAAAAAATTCGACTTCATTTCAGTGACGTAATGTATTCAAGGAGATGATTGGTATCACAAATACCGCCTGTTGAAAGATCGAGGGGCGTCTTTTAACGTATGACGTTAGACCGATAGAGTTACGGTGAATCTTTAACTTTGAAATTTATCTTTCGTTTCGACTTTGTAGATACAAAGAAGGTCAATGTGGTCACTCAGTAATGGGTAGTCGTTATCTAGTATTTGTCCGAACTTCGCTGGTAAAAATAAAAACTGGGCGGTGTGCTATTATACAAGAATTTAACACGAGATATACATGTAATAAAGTGTACACACATGTAGTCAATAAAGAAACACATCAATCTATTTCTACATAAGGTTGTTTTGAAAAAAAACAGCAATAGATATACATGTACAATGTACATGTACTGCCTTTAAGCATCGGAAGGCAGAATTCCTTACTGGAGTCTACGGTTTTGGACCAGTGACTGGACCAGTGACTATCTGGTGAACGCAGGGTTGATAGCAGGCCGATGCTGTAGCAGTCGCGCTGCTGCAATCATGAGAAAACTACCACCCACACTAACACCCTTCGATGTAAGGAGGTATTAAATCGTGTGAAAACCCCTGATCCACAGCTTCCGGAAAACATTCTTACCTCGTCTCTATGTTGCCATCCCGCCATCCATCCATTCATTCATTCCAGACGTTTGTCTCGCCTGTCAAACATACGAGGTAGAAATGATTACATCTGGTGCGTAATAATTTGATTTACTGTAAGTACGGAAGCCGATGAGGATACGTGATAATCTGTGTTTTTATTGGGCGATTTCCCGATGTTACAGTTCCGTAGCCTTGAGGAAACTCTATAAATCTGTCAACGTCAATAAGACAGGCACGGCGCTGTCAACATTACAAGCGATTACAACAGAGCGAGATCTACTAATGGCCTCCATTTCATAATGGCGAGTATTCTTGTTTGTGCGAGCAATTTTTATCAATTGCCATCAATTTTCAAGGCGCCTTACAAGTCCACTCCGTCTTGTCGAATTTGTTGACGAAGCAATTTTCCTTACAAAATGTTCAACTGATTTGACATTCTCGGCAAGTCTTGGTTTCAAGGAGGTTAGACTTGTTCCTTGCCGCCGATAAGCGGTTCATGCATCCACGTTCAATATTATATTGTGGGGCCCAAAATGGGTGTCATGTCCTTCTGGCATAATGGATGGAAGAAAGATTAGCAATAATATTGCCCATTTAATCCTCATATGCCTATTGTGCAATAATATTGCACGTGGATTGGCCGCTATAGGGAACTCAATGAACTTAAAGGGGCTGAGTGTCATGTTTTTCAGTGTGGCCATTTTTCCGTGCGACTCCCATTGTTTGGAACAGACTGGGAAGCAGACTCGCTGTTTCTCTGTGTGTCACTCATTGTCAAGTCGCGCCTTATTCCACAATACTCAACCATTGTGTGAAGGACATTTGTTGCTAAGACGTTTTTTTGCTATTACACCTGACTATCAAACCGCCGATACCCGCAGATACAAATTACGCTGATGTCAATACCCGACCGTCTCAAAATCGTCTGAACATGTTTTTGAGCCAATTAGTACTCGGGCTACCATCTCTAATGGGTTCATTCTAATCTTATATAGATTAAACATCATCTGCACATGACAGAGCCTTGATATACTTAATAAAGAAATTTTAAGGTTGGGAGTTACCGCAACACAATTAGCGTGTTCGTTTACTTGCCTGGGCCTCACCTGGGTGAGACCCATCGACGTTCTTTTTCGTGTGACGTCATGATCTGGGGTCTGTCGGGCCTGCCCGAAGTAATCACCTCGCCGAGGTGATTAGTTGGGGAAGTATCCCAGAATGCCTTTCAACACAATGGCGTCGAACGTGCCGAATCCACCATTTTTACCCAAACTGGATATAAATAATGGTTAGCATGCAACTATAGATGCAGATAGGGAGGATAAAATTGCTGCCAGGGCGACTTACATCTTCTAATCGTCCATGTCGTCTGCTGGTATGTCGGTGCCATTGCTTGCCGTCAGTTTGCCTGATCACGTGGTGCAAACTTACACGGGTGAGACCCAACCGCGTTCGTGAATGTGGCTTTATTGAGCATGCACGACGGTCGCTCAGAAATTTACTCCGGGGAGGCCCAGGCAAGTTAGCGAACACGCTACTTATGTATCATGTATCATTCAAGGGGGACTCCACTCATTGTAAGCTTTGTAATTTTTATCAATCCATAGAGACTAATGCCATGAATTGTTATGTCACTAGTGTCAATAGGCTGATGGCCTTTGTAGTGAATGGGCTAATACTGTGACTGCCTAGGCCTATTGGTTGTTCCTTCATAAATATGCATTGAGTACACATGACATCATGTGTGCTGTGCTCTTGTCCCTTTGGGATTCAATTAAAATACTTAAAATGATGAGTTTGCTGATTTTTAAAAAAATCTTACATCTTGCTGATATCAATGAATTTGAATGTATTAATGATATTTCAAAAATTCAAAATTTTACACAATGAGTGGAGTATCCCTTTCAGTATCGCTACAATACGGTGGCCCATAATGGATCGACATGTATTTTTTCATTCAATTTTTTTTCTCGTTTTTCTAACAAAAAATATACTTTATTAATTACTTCATTTCGGTGAAAAAATATTATCTTGAAAAAGTGGTAATGTATGTTTTTCTTAAGAACTCAAAAAATCTAATGAAAAAAATCGCATGTCCCGTAACAACCGGAACACCGGGACCAAATCCCGCGAGATATTGCGAGACTTGGGTTTGGGATTTAGTCCCGGAGGAAAAATCACCGCCGCCATCTTGAATATCTTATTGCGCCCCCACCTATAGCTGGGATAGTGATGCGGCGACCGAACCACCTGGATCTACTTTCGGACTACTTTGACTCATCCACTAGAAGATATAGTTCCGAACTGTTCGGTGAAACTCATCACTTTTGTGTCGAAAAAGAACCTAACGATGGCAGTTTTGGGCTAATTTAATACAATATGACACGCAAAAGTGAATTTTACTAAGATTTTGCGAGTTATTGTGCGTTTTTGCTCGGCCAAATCGGGATTTCCCCGGGGTTCCCGCCATTATGCCATACAGTACAGAATGTACAGTGCACTGACATGGATTTCGCTGTTCTGATGCTGTGCGTCCACTGTGCGTTTGCCAGATTCCCAAAACAATAAAATATGCTATTATGGGTTTTCTGATGTAAATATGCGAATACATTGACTTAAATATATTTATTTCATCTGAAATCATCATAAAATACAATAAAAGTAGCAAATATTTATCAGAGAAATGTCATTTCTTTAGAACTACTTTTACCGCGGAAGTAGTTCTTCCACACCGGCGCTGCGAGGCGCGACGCATCACATAACCCTACGCAAAATGGCGGATTTGACTGTTGTTCGTCAGGGTCACAAACCGACGCAACGTCACCAGGTTTTTTGGAGGCTTGTGCCCTGTTGTTCAGGTTGGTCCCGTAAATGGGCCACCGTAGTACGTACGTAGTTAAACAATCATAAAAATAAGAGGTTAGAAAAGAATTGGTAAGACAACAGGCTTTGATTTGTAAGTGTGAAAGGAAAGAGTGTCCCCAGGAAAAACTGTCCTAGGAACAATAAATCCTATTGTTACATTCTAATCACTGGCGATTGATTTATCTGGATGCACCTTAATCCGTCACGGAACAATAGAAATGGACACTGTTTTACAGTGGGACGTTCTTAGAGTATTTCCACCTGATAGTGAGAAGCGCTGACTCTACCATTGATGGCCATTCTGTATTTCCACCCTTACTGAGAATCAATATTTCTGGCTATTGGTAGCCATTCTGTATTTCCGCCTATTCGTGGAATCTCTGACTCTCTCTAGCTATTGATGGCCATTCTGTATTTCCATCCTTACTGAGAATCTCTAACTCTAGGTATTGGTGGCCATTCTGTATTTTCACCTGTTGGTGGTAATCTAGACTCTAGCTATTCATGGCCATCCTTTATTTCCATCTGCTGGTGGAATCTCTGACTCTAGCTATTGGTGGCCATTCTGTATTTCCACCTGTTGGTGGTAATCTCAGATTCTAGCTATTGATGGCCATTTCCACCTGTTGGTGGAATCTCTGACTCTAGCTATTGGTGGCCATCCTTTATTTCCACCTGAGGGTGGAATCTCTGACTCTAGTTATTGATGGCCGTTCTGTATTTCCACCTCCCGGTGGAGTCTCTGACTCTAGCAATTGGTCGCCATTCTGTATTTCCCACTGTTGGTGGGAATTTTTGACTCCTAGCTATTGGTGAGCACATTCTCTATATCCCCCTGTTGGGTTTGAATTCTCTGACTACACCGTTGGTTGACAGTACAGATGTAACATCTACCAGTATTTCATCTATCATTGTCCCCCTTATTGTTTAGGGAAACGCTGACATATGAATCGACATATTTCTCTGTGTGTCCCCTATTGTCTAGTCGCAGCTCATTCCGTCAGACAATAGTAGGGGAACGCACACAGATGGGGAACGCTGAAGAATTTTACACAGGTGTAATGTGTGAGAATGCCCCCGGTATGACAATATCCGCTTTATTGTTCGGCGGGCATTCAAATACAGAAAGACATGTTCATCAGTGCCTCCCTCATTGTCACGTTGCCGCTTATTCCGTCAATCTTTTGTTTGGGGGCATTGGCAAACGGGGGGCAGTGAAAAACATTACACCGGTATGTAACTTCATTTGTTGATGCGCATATACAATGCATTTCCACCTGTTGCTGGGCGTTTTCTAACTCGAGTTGTTTGAGGTGTGCTTTGCGTATTCTCGCTAACGTTTTGGTGGGCAATTGCCACTCACCTTTTGGTGGGTATTCTCTGACCCTAACATTTATTGGGTGGCACTCTGCCATTCCACTTGTATCAGGGCAATCGGCACTCTCCTTGTTTCTGGACATTCTTTGACTCGACCTGTTGTACATTCGTCCCCAGTTGTAATCGGCCATAGGTATAGACCCACTAAACACTGGCATTATTGGCACCAATACTAAAGGATAATCAACAGACGTCGCTGTTTGACGAGGGATCCAATCACAAGCCATCATCACAGGTTGAACCGACGCCGCTGTAACACACTTTCTGATTGGCTATAATACGTGCACAAAATGTACACTGTGTATTCATACTTTTTCCGATTCAAAAGTCAACAAGATTAACGCCATTTGAAAATTTGATCGTGGTATCATGCATCTGTTAGTGTGAACTCACATTTCAGACATTTTGAAGGTTATATAATCCAGCTGCTTCATTTAAGCTGGCCTTGCTGAGAATCACTAAATTTGGCCCGTTTGTTTACCACGCAAGTCGCACGGCAGATTGGGATTCCCAGCGGGGATTCTCCGAATCGGACAGCTAACGCCATCTGTTGATCATACTTTGATGCTGGCGTCAACTATAGCAACCTCGTCCCCAGGATCTAACTGGAAATTTCTTCTGCTTTTGCTTTGGGACGAGGTCATTTTTGGCTTTCGGTCGTTAGACCCTGGATTCACTTCCAAGATTCCTGGCACCTCGTCCCCAACGCTTATGTCAACCTCGGTTACAGTAATGATTGTAAAAAAGGTATATTTTCATTAAACCGTATTATGAACATTTATGTCTGTCATCATAAAGAAAAATGTTTGCTATGATACGAAAAAATAGAATAAACTAAACTATACATGTGTTTTAATCCATTTCCTGGGTATGACGTCAGACCGATATATTCGGTTCTGAAGCCAGGGCTTAGCAAGCCAACGTTAAGCCCTGGGAACGAGGCTGTCACTATAGCACTTTCAAAGCGCGGGTAACGAAGTGAGTAGCGGTTGGAAACTGCGGAGGGAGCTTAGACCTGTTGCTGAATAACAAATTAATGCTCAGCGACCAGAGACTCTCGGTGCCATTGCAAGGTATTCGGTCATTAGTAAGGTTTCCAACATTGCTAATGGCAGACGCAGCTATTACCAAGAGATTAACATCCTAGAGTGATTTGGCCTCTTATTACTATTTGCTACACGTCAGGTATCCTAACTAGCCTTCTGATGAAGCTGCCGCTCTTAAAGCGCTACTGTATGCATTACACTTCATTCCACATCCGAGTGGCGCGAGGTTTTCAGCCGATATCCCCGCAACGGCTGGGTCAAATTCGACTTACCATGCATCAATTAACTTGTCTTTCTTGCCGATAATAAGCAAGAAGTCAGCCTCCAGAATTCACGAATTTTCGACCCCCAACCGAGGTCTTTTTCAAGTGGAACTTTACAATCTGAAACTCTAGAAAAGACATTTCGGCCGTAAACACAAACTGTGATTTGTGAAAGAACTTTTTCTGTCACGTTTTTCAGGAAAATGGTAGTGATGATGGCTGTAGCGGCAAAAAAGACAAATCGATTGATGTATGGTGTATCAAATTCCGCCCAGCCGTTCGTTACGGAGCTATCTTTTCTAGAGTTTCAGATTGTAAAGTTTCACTTGAAAAAGACCCCGGTTGGGGTCGAAAATTCGTGAATTCTGGAGATTGACTTCTTGCTTATTATCATTTGTGTGTCAATTTTGTGCTTTTCTGTATCTTGTCTTTCTTGCCGGTATCTTTCTGCTATCTTCATTTTTCGCGTAAGGCCGGCATAACGGATCCCTTCTTTCTCAAAACCCATTTCATTTCGCTATGCTGTTCAGTGCAGTTTACACGTGCGCGATGCAATGCGTCATTTCAAAATGGCCGCCATTTCGGCCGTAAAAACAAACTGTGATTTGTGAAAGAAATTTTTTCTGTTACGTTTTCCGGGAAAATGACAGTCATGATGGCTGTAGCGGCAAAAAAGACAAATCGATTGATGTATGGTATATCAAATTTGAGCCAGCCGTTAGGCAGCAAACGTTGATAAACCTCGCGCCACTCGAAAGTGGAATGGAGAGTAGGTCTTCTATCTCGTGGCGACCGACGTAATCTTTTACCTTTAGGCGATCTCGTTTATGCATGCTCGACAAGATTGTTCAAATCTATTTACTCTAAACTCCCACTTACCTGTCCCATTCCTGAACTTGGACAAAATGACTAAATCCTAAGTTGAAGGTAATGGGGTGGGGGTGTGGTCAGAAATAGTAATGTCCTGTCCACTTACTTGTCCCACTTCCGGCCTGGCAAAGAATGGCAGCGTACGATATCGTCAACTTAGGATTTGTTCATTTTTTCCGAGTTCAGGAATGGGACATGTAAGTGGGAGTTTAGAGTATTTAAATGATCTAGGTTACCAGCTAGGCATTGAAACTGTTGCAACACACACAAGAATGAATTGACGCATGGTACCTTAAGGTAGGCGCACATTCACGGCATACCTCAATGCAGAAGGTGTGTTTTTAAACTCGACTGACCCAACGCTGTCGACTCGTCATTCAGCTGGGTCAGTCTACTTTAAAAACACCCCTACCGCATTGAGATTTGCCGTCAGTAAGCTCCTACTTGATGAAGGGTTAGTCACGCTATGACAGCGCGTTGAACTTCCCAAGTGCTGATCATGAAAAGGATGGCGGCCATTTTTGTCAGCTGAGGTTTCGACACAGTCTAGCTTGGTGTTACCACTGGCTTTGTGGGTTGGACAGGACACCAGTCTTATCACGTTGGTTCCCAATCCCGCCACCAGGGGAGGGATACTGAGGCATGATTCCTCAGACATACAGTGACACTTTAATTTGAGTTCGTCTTTCCTTCCGCACAAGATTGTCCAAAGTCGATTCTCTGAAACGACTTGATTATAACATTCGTGCAGAATATACGGAACTCGTCACTGGCGTGATTTGCATGGAACATCGTTTGCCAATCTAGCAATGGTTTCTTGCGCACATCATCAAAATGGGCGGCTAGGTCTGCCTCGTTTGAAGCAGGGTGTACTTTGGCGACGCCACAGATCGGGTCAACAGGTAAACAGTCCAGCGGTAAGGTTTTATTAAAGTGGTTTGTGCGCTTGTACCAAACATGACCCGGAAAAAAGCTAGATTTGACACTACACTGTTAGAAATTATTAAATTTACAGTAGTAATTTTGCAGTAATTTTACAGAAATTCCCTGCAGCAGAGTCCCCAGCACTTTCTGTAAATTTACATAATTTTTTATGGTATGATTCATGTTTTCCTGTATTGGTTGGACTCCATTAGACATCCCATTATGATGCCTTCTGAGGGCAGTATGAAAATATAATTCGGTCAGCCTCCAGTGAAATCTCTGTTGACATTTATTTAAGTTTGTAATTTTACAGATCAGGTCTGTAATTTTACAGAACCGTCCTGGGGACTCTGCTGCACAGATTTTCTGTAAAATCTTCTGTTATTTCTAACAGTGTAGGTGCGATAGGAGTTTCAGAATAAGCTAGTTCATCGTTCCAATTACTCCTGGCCTCACATCACGAGGGCGGTTCTGACGGCGGTTCAGCACGGTTCAAAACAAACCGTGCTGAACCTCAATGACACCGCCTAGACACCGTGAGGGTGTTCGCCATTGACTGCCACTTCGTTTTTGGAACCGCAGGATTTTCAAAATGTTTGGAATTTTCACGGCGGTTCTTAAAACCGTGAATCACCGAGTTGGTACCTTGTTGTCACCTTTCACAACCCTTCAGAACCGCTGAAAAAATGGCTACCGTGTTATT
>NMRB01001088.1:187939-198208 GCA_002633025.1 Notospermus geniculatus | reverse complement strand
TTTGAAATTGGTGAAAAAAAATTTTTCGATGCGGAGGGTCTGGGAATGACGCGGGCGCGGACAAGAAACAAATACTTTATTTTTTTTGGCCTAAGGGGCAGATGATTATCTGCAACGTGATCCTCTCATCCACTGACGCAATTGAATAGAACTGACTTCGTTGTTGCGAAATCGTCTATACCTGACAGGTTAAATCAGTTTACAGCCAGACAATCACCTCAAACGATAGACAAACACTGGACCACCCTTGTCTGAGAGGGACAAGAGACACGGCGTATGGGTGCCCTGCATCACGCCACAGGTGGTCAAATGCCGCCGGGAAGTACTAATTGATTGCGACAACCCCCTCTTCCCATTGGGCGGCCATTTCTCATTAACGATCGAGATTTATTGTCCAATTTCTTCATGCTCATGTTTGACCAGGCAGGATTCACAAAAAAATAATGACACGGCGGCATTTTTGAGTTACGGAATTAAAAACGCGGACTCTTTAGATGCTTTATTTCCTTTCTAAAAAAAGACCTTCTTACCCAATGTCGAGACTACTTTTTGTCATTTTGATCAGAACATTTTAGGGTCAGTGGGTATTTCACAGAAATTCAACTGAGGAGGAATATGTTCAACGAGAATTTTCTATCCGCCCATTGCTTTCATAATTGTGCACCCCGAGACATTTCCTGAGCCATTAGAGGCAATCTCGAAAGATCATGTTCGAAGATGTAATATTTAAATGAATGACAACGTTTTCCAGGATGGTAAACATTTGAGTAACGTTCTTCTTGTTAGACAAAGCATGTAATTATGACCCTTCATATTGAAAGGAAGGTCATGTCCGAATTCGTAATATTTAAATGAATCCCTAATCACGTAAATGTTTGACAACTTTTTCAGAATGTGCATCGTGAGTAACATGCTCGTTGTTAGACAAGCAGAGATAACGTTATTCTTATGGTATAAGGATAATTTTGAAACGTTTCACCATTATCATACAAACTGACTGAATTCGAAAGCAGAAGCTTTTGTTTTAGATACAGAAATTGCACAATTTAGTGTAAAAACGTAATTAACAAAAGAACTGACAATATTTAACAACAATGAAGATAATTGTTGGGCCATTTCATAAATAACGTGTCCATCCTGTGAAATATCCTGTTCTGGATGGGCACGACCAGAACTATCACGTTTCGAGCTGTTTCCAGACAATACACCTTGATAAGTTTGAAACTATCTATCATTCTTGGAACTTTATATCTATAGACCACGTTTACATCAAAATCAGATGTTTGCAATTAAACGTACCAAAGCTGAAAAATTGGTTTAAAGGAGGAGTACCGGTATCTGAAGTTGACGTTGTTATAATAATTTTAGCAAATTTTAGAGTACGTTTACACAGATTGTTGGGTGCCATAGTTTCACAATTTGCTGTGATGTTACGGACACAAGTAGACTGAACCGTTTCTACCAGGGAGAGAATGCATGTTTTTTCCAAGGACAAACGACTGAATATAGGCCTATGATCAAACATCATTTGACCCGGGTAAAATTGGCAGTGGCCAGCATAAACTGTGGAGGCATTATAACAACGTTGGAATACCACAGTAATGATATTTTAGTCAGAATCATGTATCAAATCGTTAGCGTAAATTTGCACCAGGAATTATCAGGCACAAGGGGTCATGGCATGAGTCAAAACAACTGATAGTTAACTACCTTAATTAGTTAACCTTTTCCCGAGTAATTTGCCGATCCTGCCTTTAGGGAAAGTGTCTGTACGCACTCATTATTTTCCTGTGTAGAACAATGCACAGAGGGGGTTCCAGTATACCGACACAGTGCAATGAAGTGTTCTCATTCAAAGGTGTGAGGATTTTTCATAAAACTACATGTAGTCGTAACGAGATAAATGGCCTGCTCAGATGATGGCCCGTATTTTAGAATGCTCCTCAACGTAAAGGAGGAACTCTTTTACGTTGAGGAGCATTCTAAAACACGGGCCGGTCTGTTTACCGACAACCAAAAACTACGCTATGTTCTTGTTTCCCGTAATTCAATTACGGTATCTCAAATCATATACGAAGTGGGAAACCAATTCACACTACAAAATGTATGTATGTATGACATGAATCCCCAACTATATTACCACTGGCACACTATCAGTGCAACAATAGTTTCATTGGCCATATACATTTAGGCCTATTTCGGAAAGGTAACTCTCACTATTATTAAGATAATTCTCAAATTGCTACAGCGATTTGTACCACTGATTACGCTTGCATGCACTGCCACCCACCAAATCTATTCGAATTGCTTAGACTTTTTTTTGTGATGGCATAGATCGATTAATATCTTTAATGAAATAATTTGAGATTTAATTGAATAACTTCGAAATAATCGTCACTTATCACGCAAATCCTTGATGTGAGAATATACTTGTTGAACAAATTAATCATGAAATGGCCCAGTTATCTCCCACGTCAGATAACTACGGTTGAAACCATGGCCGGTGTATTGATAGCTTACTAATAAGATAATACGTGAGGAATATAAGATAATCGAGGTATCAAGACAATTTGATCTACCGGTATCAGATAATCCACGGTTGTAGCTGGACAACAAGTTTAAGCCCAATTGATAGTCGCCTTGGTGTAAAGTATGGGCTAAAGCAATTATACTGTAAACATGGTAAAGACCAAGCGGTGTAAAACGAAGCAGAAAAATCCGACGACTAAAGACTATCAAGTCAAGTATAAGTTACTCATGGTGGTGGGAGTAACACCCACATGATAAAAAAGATACCAGTTAAATTTCCTGGCAGAAGCCACGGCCGGTGTGGGTAAAAGATAGTACTCTTATTTCATTTGCAACAATCACAAAAATCCTTCTTATTTTGAGTGAAAACCAAAACTCTACAGTACAAAGGAAATTATAAAAGGAAATTACGCAATTACCAAAGGCATTATAATGTCAATGGCAGAATTACATGTAATTCCATTACTATATTCAGTTTTGCTTTCTGAAACCAACCAAGGTCTTCACACAAGAAAAGAAGGATTTTAATGAGAGTAAATAGAAAAAAAGTGTCCTACCTTGTGTCCAGTTGAGTTGACTACCATTCTGTTCGCCC
Organism: Notospermus geniculatus; assembly: GCA_002633025.1. Taxonomy (NCBI): domain Eukaryota; kingdom Metazoa; phylum Nemertea; class Pilidiophora; order Heteronemertea; family Lineidae; genus Notospermus; species Notospermus geniculatus. Next base: position 195,084 of record NMRB01001088.1, on the reverse strand, counting down.
AGGACCACGATGTAACCATTCTTCGGCGGCTTGGTCACCTTGTACTGCAGGTCACTGGCTGGAGTATCACGGTCGGCCACTTTCAGGGACTTGTCATTGATGACAACGCCATACAACCCATCATCATCAAGAGCGAGATTCTCAGCACCAGTGTTCGATTCGATGGTTGGCATACCATTGTCGATTGCGATGATCTCAATCTTCATGGTCTGAGGGGAGCTGGTTGTGGACTGAGTGTTCGGGTAGACGTAGAAGTCATTGTGGGTACCATCGGTTAGGAGGAACGTGAACGAGTCCTTGGTGGATTCAGAGCCATCGTGTTGGTAGGAGAGGCGGTTGTTGTTCAAATCTGACATGGTGAAAGTGACAACGGGACCATTGTGACTTTCCAACTTCAGCTGACCTTTTGTAGGTGACTTGGTGATCCTAAAAACAACATTCTGCGCAGAGGTATCTTGGTCAACGGCTTTCAGCTCGAAGGGTGTGATAAGCCTGGAGCCACCTTCCTTGACTTTCAATGGTTCCATCATCAGAACGGGCTTCTTGTTGTCAACATCAGTGAGAGAGATACGGAATGTTTGGAAGACGGATATATGGATCCAACACTCACCTTGTGAAACAGCAACAACAGCAATATGGTGGCTCAAGAACATGTGGATCTCAACATGATGAATGTCACTCTTTCAGATGGTGCAGTTGACCATTTCAGGCCTAGACAAAATCCTTACACAAGGCGCTGCTGGACCATAAGGCGCTCCCCCCGTTTTTTAAGCATTTTTCATTTTTTGCCCGCGTCTAATGGTCCGAAAATTACGGTAATTAGAAGAAAGATTGACAATAATATTTCCCATTGTGATCCTCTCTTGTGATTGCTCTGTCTATCACTCAGGTATGATTTTATGAAGGTGATTGTGGTTTCAGCGTTGTCGTTAATAGCCGGGAGCCGGGTAAAATACCCGGCTGATAACAACTGTCTACCCGGCTGAAAAAAATAGCTGAACCAAAAAAAGTTTTCAGAGTAAACAAAACTGGTTGTATTCTATTGATCTGAAAGTTCCACGTGGTGTAGTGTTTATTCAATTCAACGTTTTCTGCTTAAATGGCCGACGTGTGGTGTTCCATACTTGATATTGCTCCCCATATCGCACCTAACTGATGCGTGTGTGCGCAAAAAGACAGAAAAACTGAGGTTGCGTCTGCCTCAGGTGCCAGGAAATCGCATCTCAGGGCTTCTGGAAAACAAATTTTCGGGGGGAGGACCCCCAGACCCCCCATTATCTGGAACACACATCGCGCCTCAGGCGCTCATTGGGGCAGGCTTCGCCCCGCCAGGCCAGTCTTACCGGCTGTTGATTAACGATACCCGTCTGGCCAAATCCTTAGCAACAACGCTGTGGTTTACATGTATGTATCACATGGATTTTACGCAAAGATCACGGGCACATTTCAAGGATCACCCATTACAAATCACCTAAAATCAAAGTTTTACACCAACCCCCCCTTAGATTTTGCTAAAACTACTTTGCTAGCAAGAATGGTTTTTGAATCACGGCGCTATGAACAATGGGTCCACCACACTTTTGTGACACACAATGCCAAGTTCGCATTCTGAAGACTATGAAAAGTTTCTAGTTGAGTATGCAATCTGAATTTGGCTACGGTAGGGTCTGGCCCATGTTTTCAGTATGCGACCAGAAAGGAGTTAGTCATTGCAAAATGAAGACATTCTTTTGTAGAAAAGCATATGAAAAGCGCATAATAACAATAAAATGCAGCAGTGATACTTACTAGGTCCTGAAAGATATTGGAGACGTTGATGGTTAGTGATATGGTGATTGGTGATAATCTGAGGATCTCTCTTCGTAACAAAATTATTCCTAACTCCTAAGGGCTTAAAACAATTTGTCTGCATAATTCCAACTTTTTGGGGGCTGATTTGTCATCTCGGTATTCCGGCAGTGATATTCTGTCAACATTTAGAGTTCCTTCTTCACCTCTGGCGTCCTGTTCAAATTGGCACTGGTAGTGCCTTGTACATGTATGTATGTTGTTGCCGGTATCCCAATCTTGTTCCTCTTCTCTCCCTGGCTGGTCTACACATATTTAGCTACTGCAAGGAAACAGATAGAACTTCATGAACCTAGTGAAAACCCAGTCTCCTATGCGGTAGTATGTAAACATTGAAACGTTTCAAAAGAAACAAGCCAAATGAAACGACCCAAAAAGATTTTAAAAATACGAAAAATCATAATAAAAATACCAAATACCTAGATATTATTTTACATTGTATGAATAGAGGAATGTTAGATTACCCCGATACCTTCATGATTTTTATCATCATTTTAGCTTTTTCTGCGATTTCTTAGCCAGATTTAGGCTACACTGCGGGAACGATGTCACATTTTCCTCTCGCCAACCTCGCACCCCTCACAATGGAATGATCGGAGTACGCTAATTGGTTGGAATGCTCATGGCTTATTATCTATTCACAACTCGCATTGCACATTGTGTTACAAACTTTGCCCAATATCAAAAACGATATATTTTGAAGACGTTTTGAGGCCTCACACAAATTCCTCACAGAAAATAACCATGGCAAGTGACATGATAAAAGGTATTAATAATCGCATAGAGAATTTCTGAACCGATGACTTCCATATTTGGGATCAGAGACCTTGAACTTTGAATGAATGGGAAATGTAAACAATAACAACATGCATGACATGTGTGTTTTGAACGGGAGACGGGTGTTTTGAGATATTTTAATGCTATGCCATGAAAGTGCCAAAAATGAACTGGAAATAACAAAATTACACCATTTCTGCAATGCAACTTCAGTATTTAGCATGTTTTTTGGATCGATTCATTTTGCCAGTTTCTTTTGAAACGTTTCAATGTTTACATACTACCCTCCTATGCAGAGGTCACACGGTTTCACCTTAGTGACTATGCCTTCAAACATCAGTGCCCCGTACTTCTTTTCGCATCTATAGGAATGACGTCATTTAACATGGGCGCCTCCATCATTGTCCATGCTATGAAATACCATGCTATTCAGATGCTATGTTTATTCAGGATCATGAACGTGTGAGCAATTCCGCCGTTGACATGTCAAGTGAAGAAATGAAATGGTCCATGGACCATGTGCTCACTCGTTTGGACATACAATGTAATGACAGAACATGTCAGTTATGAGCAATCTGGGTCAAGTCATTCCCAAGTTGCACGCCTTCAATGATTCTTGTGTTATCCCGCCTGGCGGCCATATTGGATGTCCGATCGGGCCAAAACTTCACATGCACATAAAGGTCATCTAGAGGGAGCCACATAGCACATTTGAGCGCTCTGGGTCAAGTCGTTCCTGAGTTATAGCACATTTGATGATTTTCAGGTTACGCCACCTGGCGGCCATATTGGAAGTTTAATCAGGCCGAAATTTGACGTGCTTGTAAAGGTCACCTAGAGGGAGGTAAATATCAAGTTCGAGAACTCTGGGTCAAGCCGTTCCTGAGTTATAGCACTTGGTCGATTTTCAGGTTACGCCACCTGGCGGCCATATTGGATGTCCGATCGGGCCGAAACTCGGTAGTTTTGAAGGTACCCCTCTAATACATGTTTATGCAAGATATGAAGATGCTCGGTGAAATAATGAAGATCTGTGGCAGGTTCGTCACTTTTGTCGAACTTTGACCTCTGTGACCTTGAAAAGTAGGTCAAATCAAAAACCCGTTATATATGTTATGTATCCTAATTAGATACACCTATGATAAAAATTTGGAGACGATCCAGTCATTAGTTCAGGAGTTATTGCACTTTTTGTGTTTTTGGTTTTGGCCACCTGGAGGCCAAGCCAAGAATCGAATCAGACCGAAACTTGGTGTCATAGGTCATCTGACCTAGGGGTATATATGTACCAAGTTTCAGATCAATAGCTCCAGCGGTTACAAAAGGTGCCCTGCTAACGGACGACGACGGACCACGGACGACGAAGGACGCCACAGGACGATAAAAGCTCACGAGTGAGCTAAAAATCTATGCATTTCATCATGACAAGGCCGCGTAAAAAATCTGCCAAACATGTAAACTTCAGTGATAATTTTGTGTCACGTGCTATAGGCCTATAGATCGATTCCGTGAATTGGAACCTTGTTTGCATTTTACCATTACATTTTCAACCACCGAGAATGAAATACTAGTACTAAACAAGCGATAGCTATTAGTATACTATCAAAGCTGCACATCAGAAGAAGATTGCGCAGTGATTCTCTTCGATCACATCAGTTCGGCAAAACCAGCAAATTCGGCAACGTTGCCGAATTTGGCAATCGTTGCTGAATTCGGCAACTTTCAGTGAGCCAGCCCCGAACCGTTAAAGCGAATCGAAAGCGAAAAAATTTGATTTAGAAATAGAATTTGAAAGGGGACGAATTTTCAAGAAAAAATGTAAACAAACTTCTCCAGAATGTCAACAAAGAAATTTTCGTGCATTTTGATTGGCTGAATTTTGTGTTTACAAACACCAGCCAAATGTAAACAAAATCCGCTATCGATTCGCTTAAGTAGCTCACAAGTCGCATTCAGTGCTCTGTAGGCATTAAACAGCATTGAAATGTGTTGGAAATGGGAATTCATTTATTGCTCTTTTATGGTAAGGGATGGGGTGAAGTACATGTATGCTGCATGACCAGGGCTCGAATTTTACCACAGCCACCATAGCCATGGCCTTGGGTGCCCACCCCAAAAAATGTGTCGCGGCCTTGGTGCCCCTGAAAATCTTCCTTGAATTCATCATTACCCGAGGCCAAAATGGCAGTGCCCCCAAAAATTTTAAATTCGAGCCCTGCATGACCCTGGGCAAATCAACCCAAAAATCGAAAATTTTTCGAAAATCCGTGGCTGAGACTCGCATTTCCGTGGTTGATTTTTAGCGCCGACTGGTGCTGCCACCTATGAACTGGAAACTTAACTTCCGATACACTTGTGCTCAATCCGATGCGACATTCAATTGAAGGTTGCCGATTTTGGCAACGTTACCGCTGCCAAAATCAGCAACGTTGCGGATTATGACAATGCAAGGTTGCCATATTAATAGCAACGTTGCCGAATTTGCTGGTTTTGCCGAACTGACATCTTTTTTACCTGTACCTTTTTTACCTAGGCCTAGGCCTACATTCGGCCTAGCCTACGCCTTGGCCTAGACTAGAGCTAGCCTCTGCTCTAGGCCTTATAGGCTAGGCCTAGCATATAGCAGCCTACATGTACATGTAGGCCTAGGTCATTCATTCAACAACAATGTCAGGTTCAGTTCGGGAAGTTCCCAAAAAACGGAACATCCGGGTTGCGAAGTCTGAATTGCGGAACGTTTGCCGTTCCTGAAATACGCAACGTCATAAGGGGCACAGTCCGCGTGAGCTACTGTGAAACTAATGTATTAGGCCAGCCCTGCATACCACGATATATAAATACACACAGCACACCTGGATGACCTAATTCCTGTCCGCAGTGAAGTACACCTGACTGCGGACAAGATTTTGCAGTAGCTCATGCGGTGTGTGTCCCTAATGGTTCCCGAATTAAGACTCGCTCGATGTTTCGTTTATCCGGAACGTGGTAAGTACTACGTCTGTCGGCAATTGGGGCATGAAATCTTTGAATCGGGAGTTGTCTTTTATCATTAATAGGTGGCAGCACTATTTTTCTCAATATCTGCCGTGCCTTTTCAAAATCCTTCAGGTATTTATTCGACAATTACACTTTAAATATACGTCCTTTTCGACAAGCTTCATAAGGATGATGATATTATTACAGCAATACTGAGCATTATTTTCAGACTTTTTACAAATAAACTAGGACAGGAACTCAGTCTCAAATAGGCCTACCCGTTTTTGTTCAGAATTAGAGGTCTAGGGCCTATAAACGTTAATAATTCTCAGTATTGCTAATAATCAAGCTTGTCGAAAAGTACGTAATATTTAAAGTGTAATTGTCGGATAAATACCTGAACGATTTTGAAAAGACACGGAAAATATTGAGAAAAATAGTGCTGCCACCTATTAATGATAAAAGACAACTTCCGATCCAAAGATTTCATGCCCCAATTGACAACTGAAGTACCGTACCACGTTCCGGATAAACGAAACATTAAGCGAGTCTTAAGGCTGGGGGCTAGGGAACTGGCCTTTGTGCGACCAGTCATTCACATTATGAGATTAAATCCGCTCACCCTGGTATACTGTTTTCGAAAACCAATCTTCAGTGTACGTGCCGACCCTAAATCTTTTGTGTCCACTGCCGGTATTGTTCAGCTCTGTCACTGGTGCTTTGGTCACAAGTGGCCGAACAGAGTTTACTCAAAGGGCGGGAATAATGCAAATCTACATAACAAAGAAGTAACTTGCCAGCGGTATGGAAATTTTCAAATTTCCCAAACAAGTTTTCTCTTTTTTGGACACATATATTTGAAAAATTTCTTTTGGATGTTATTGCCATACATGTATGCATTCTAGGGCAACACGATCGCCTTTTTTGGATAGTTGGTCGGGAATATGAAATATTTCAAAAACTGTAAATCGAGCCTTTTTTGGCATTAAATAGTTTATACTAATTTAATGGAAAGTACTTTCCTAACAAGTCGCCTATGGGCGATACGCTCAGCTGACAATATCGATTTTTAGGTGTAATTCAGTTAAATGGGGCTATCCAGAATATACTTCAACCTCTCGATAATAGGGGTCTCTGCTGTACTATAAGTTTTACTATCCACTTTCTGTTCATTGAGTTTCATTGTTTATCAGTTCTTTGGGAAGTTTGACCTTGACCTCTGACCTTGACCTTGACCTATGATCATCAGGGTTATTACATAATCGAAATTGGCATCCTAAATAACCTAAATATGGGTGTTATCAAACCTCTACTGCTACCACAGACAGAGACATTCCAAATTATCAAGTTTGACCTTGACCTGATCATCAAGGTCATTACATAATCAAAATGGGCATGCTCAATAACCTAAGTATGGGTGATATCATGTCTCTACCTCAACCACGGGCAGAGATATTGCAAATTATCAAGTTTGAAAATATCAAAATCTCATGATATCTCAATCACCCGGACACATGAGGCTGAGAATTTTACCACATCCTGTC
>NMRB01001088.1:108873-187521 GCA_002633025.1 Notospermus geniculatus | reverse complement strand
GTGAGAACATTTGAAACGATGCCAGTGGAATTTGGGCTTGAGAGTTTAGATGGAAGATGGAGCATGAGAGTCAACGCACGGACAGTAGATAATGTAACAGGCAGTTTGAAAGCTGAGGATTGGAATGAGCATGGAAAGAGTTTCAGTCACTTGCAGAAAATCAAGTTTCCAGAGTTGAGTTACCCTCGTGATGTGGACCTACTCCTTGGAGCTGACTATCCTGTGGTGCATCAGAGTCGGAAAGAAGTCGTAGGTTTACCTGGACAACCTATTGCACGTCTCACCATGTTGGGATGGACCTGTATCGGCAGTGTATCAGTGGAGCAGACTTGTAGAGATGTAACAAACTTTGGACATTCCTTTCTGTGTCATGTCAACAGTGAGATTAACAGCATACTAAAACGTTTTTGGGAAGTCGAGAATGTCACAGGGGCCGAGGTTGCCATGAGTGCCCAAGACAAGAGAGTTATTGATGAGACGAAACAGTCGATAAATCGAGTCAACGGGAGATATCAAGTCGATATTCCTTGGAAGGGAGGGCGCCCACAATCCTTGCCTTCCAGCAGAGAGATGGCCGAAAAGCGATTGCTCAGTACGGAAAGAAAGCTGATGAAGAATCCGGAAATTGGAAAGAGTTATCAAGATGTCATTGCTCAGTATCTGGACAAAGGATACATCAAACGAGTGGAACAACCAGCAACAGCTACAAACTGTTGGTATCTTCCCCACTTCGCAATACTTCGACCAGAAAAGGCGACGACAAAGACACGAGTGGTATTCGATGCCTCGGCAAAGGCAGACGGAGTTAACCTGAACGACATGATCTATCAAGGGCCCAAGCTCCAGCGAGAACTGTTTGACATTCTCCTTCGATTCAGAAAGAAACCGATAGCAATAGTGTGCGACATCAAGGAAATGTATCTACAGATAGCGCTGAACCCAGCTGACAGGCCATATTTCAGATTCCTTTGGCGAGATCTAGATCAAAGCAGAGAACCAGATGTCTATGAATTTCAGCGAGTGGTCTTCGGTGTAAATTCGTCACCCTTCCTAGCTCAACTGGTAGCCCAGGAGAATGCATGCAAGCACGAGGAGGAATTTCCAATGGCGGCGGAATCCATACTCAAGTCGACTTATATGGACGATACCATAAATTCGGTAGCTGAGGTCAAGGACGGGATTCAGCTGTACACAGAATTATCAGCGTTGAATGAAAGAGCAGCCATGCATGCTAGAAAGTGGCTATCAAACTCAGCCGACGTGCTTGCTGTAATCCCAGAGAACGACAGAGCAGCAGACATGAATCTTGAAGAAGGTGAACTACCCTCCGTGAAGACATTGGGGTTGTTATGGTGCTCAGAAGAAGATGAGTTTGCATTTCAATTTGCACCACCCGACGAGGACATGAGATTGACGAAGAGGAGTATGCTGCGAAAGGTTGCAACAATATTCGATCCTCTAGGCCTGGCAGCGCCATATATAATCCGGGGGAAAATTCTACTCCAAGAGATTTGGTCTTGCGGCATGGATTGGGACGACGAACTACCAGGTGATTTGGAAAAAAGTGCCAGAATGTGGCTGAGGGAACTGCCTGAGTTGGCTACAGGTCGAATTCCGAGATGTCTACAACTCCAGGAGAAGTTGGTCAAGATGACGCTACATGCATTCGGAGATGCGTCCAAGGACGCGTATGCAGCAGTCATATACGCGCGCAGTACGTATGAAAGTGGAGCAGTAGCAAGCAGATTAATTACTTCGAAGACGAAGGTCGCTCCTCTTACTTCCGTCAGCATACCACGTCTCGAAATGATGGCGGCAGTACTCAATCTTCATCTAGCACAGTCGGTCACATCAGCTTTGGAGATGGCAATTGAAGACGTCACTTTTTGGAGTGACAGCCAGAACGTTCTTTGGTGGATCAGGCGTCCTAGTCGGAAGATGCGACCTTTCATTGCTAATAGAGTGGGCGATATCCAGACGCATACCCAACCAGAGCAATGGAACTATATATCGACGAAGGACAATCCAGCCGATCTACCAACCAGAGGTGTGAAGGCGTCAGAACTAGCCCAAGAGACGATCTGGTGGAATGGTCCGGGATTTCTGTTAAAAGAGCCATCAGAATGGCCGAAGTACATTGTAGAGAAGGGACCAGCAGTTGAAGACGAGATGAAAGTCGGAACCTACGGATTTTTAGCCATAGCCAAAGAGGACTTGACGAACACTGCGAAGATCACAGAAACACGGTTGGACCCATCAAGACACTCAAACTGGCGCAGACTCACTCGGATTCAAGCATGGGTCTATCGGTTCATCCGTAACTGTCAGTCAGCAGTCGCTGAGCGTAGGAAAGGAGAGCTGTCAGCAGAGGAAATTCAGAATGCAGAATTACAGATGATTGCCTACGCTCAGCAAGACGCATTTGCAGAAGAATACAAGGCGTTGAACCATGGAAGGGAGCTTCCAAAGGGCAGTAGAATTGCAGGTTTGAGACCAAAACTGGACGAGGACGCTATCATGAGATGTGATGGTCGCTTAAAGTATGCTGAAAATCTATCGTTCGATGCCAGGCACCCCATCATACTTCCTAGAGGCCATCCAGTCACACGATTGATTGTGCAGCACTATCATCGACAAGGTATGCACATCAGCGGTACTAATCAGACATTGTCAGCACTATCCGCGAGATACTGGATTGTCAGCGGCCGAGAAGAAGTTAGAGAGTGTGAGAGAAAATGTAGTTTCTGCAAGATAAAGAAGGCCAGAGTCGCAAGCCAAGTGATGGCACCACTGCCAAAATCAAGAGTCACACTACCCATTCGAGCATTTGCTGTCACATCAGTCGATTATGCGGGACCATTTACCACAAAGTTCAAGCGAGGAAGAGTCCAGAACAAGAGGTATTTATGCCTTTTCACATGCCACGCATCCAGAGCTGTCCATCTTGAAATGTCCTATGCTCTGGACACGGACAGCTTTTTGAACAGCTTGAATCGTTTCATGCACAGAAGAGGAATACCAACTGAGATAACCTCGGACAACGGAAGCAATTTCATAGGAGCGGACCGAGAATTAAAAGAGTTGATAGCACAGTTCGACCAAGAGAAGATTGAGAGAGAAACGGCGATGAAGGGCATAAAATGGTCATTTAACCCACCATTGGCGCCTCATTTTGGTGGGATTCATGAAAGCCTTGTGAAGAGTGCCAAGCGAGCCATCTACGCTGTTCTACAGAATGCTGACATTTCTGATGAAGAACTCTGTACTGCCTTCACTGGTGCAGAATCCTTGATGAATTCCAGACCTCTGACTTACCAGACAGCAGATTCACGTGATGAGCCACCAATAACGCCAAATCATTTTCTGCACGGGTCTTGTGGTGGACAGTTCGCTCCAGAGGTCTTGGATAACACGAAGTTCGATCCACGCAGGCGTTGGCGACGAGTTCAGGATCTATTAAAACATTTCTGGACTCGATGGATGAAAGAGTGGTTGCCACTTCTTCAGCAGAGACGAAAATGGCAAGAAGCGAACGAAAATCTGGAAGTCGGGGACGTCGTTATTGTCGCTGATCCGGGAACCACTCGAGGAGAATGGCCATTAGGTCGTATTACGGAGGTTTCGGCCAGGCTCGAGGAAGCCTTGGCAGCCTTCCAAATACCTTACCGAACGCTCTCCCGCTTCCCCGAGGAAGCTTTCCGAACACGCTAAATGTCGAAACAAAAATGGCCGACCAGCCATCGCTTCACCACTTGAGAAGTTCAACCTGCTGCTATAGCGTGAGTAACCCTTCATCAGGTAAAGGTAACATTTTAGCTCACTCGTGAGCTTTTACCATCCTGCAGTGTCCGTCCTCGTCGTCGTCGTCAGTTAGCAGGGCACGTTTCGCAACCGCTGGAGCTATTGATCAGAAACTTGATACATATATACCCCTAGGTCAGATGACCTATGACACCAAGTTTCGGTCCGATTCGATTCTTGGCTTGGCCTCCAGGTGGCCAAAACCAAAAACACAAAAAGTGCAATAACTCCTGAACTAATGACTGGATCGTCTCCAAATTTTTATCATAGGTGTATCTAATTAGGAACATAACATATATAACGGGTTTTTGATTTGACCTACTTTTCAAGGTCACAGAGGTCAAAGTTCTACAAAAGTGACGAACCTGCCACAGGTCCTCATTATTTCACCGAGCATCTTCATATCTTGCATAAACATGTATTGGAGGGGTACCTTCAAAACTACCGAGTTTCGGTCCGATCGGACATCCAATATGGCCGCCAGGTGGCGTAACCTGAAAATCGACCAAGTGCTAACTCAGGAACGGCTTGACCCAGAATTCTCGAACTTGATATTTACCTCTCTCTTGGTGACCTTTACAAGCACGTCAAATTTCGGCCTGATTAAACTTCTAATATGGCCGCCAGGTGGCGTAACCCGAAAATCATCAAATGTGCTGTAACTCAGGAACGACTTGACCCAGAGCAATCAAATGTGCTATGTCGCTCCCTCTAGATGACGTTTATGTGCATGTGAAGTTTTGGCCCAATCGGACATCCAATATGGCCACCAGGTGGCCTATGCAATAACTCAGGAATACGGCTTGGCCCAGATTGCTCAAACTTGATATTTACCTCTCTCTAGGTGACCTTTACAAGCACGTCAAATTTCGGCCTGATTAAACTTCCAATATGGCCGCCAGGTGGAGTAACCCGAAAATCATGAAATGTGCTATAACTCAGGAACGACTTGACCCAGTCAGAGCGCTCAAATGTGCTATGTGGCTCCCCCTAGATGACCTTTATGTGCCTGGGAAGTTTTGGCCCGATCGGACATCCAATATGGCCGCCAGGTGGCATAACCCAACAATCATTAAGTCCTGCAACTTGGGAATGACCTGACCCATATTGCTCATGACTGACATGTACCTCTCTCTGTCATTACACTGTTATGTCCAAACGAGTGAGCACATGGTCCATGGACCATTTCATTCTATGTATCACTCACAATGCCTAATTGGTAACTTAGGCTAGATCATTCAGATCGATAGATTTGAACAGTCTTGTTGAGCATGACCGAGGAAGTAGATCCCGGAGCAATATGGGGCTGTCCGATATACATCAGAGATACGATGCTGGTACGAATCGTTCTCTGACGTTCAGATTGCATCAAGAATACGATTGGAACTCGGAATCTCACTGATGACAGGTGCTGATGTTTCCACTGCAATACTACTTGTGCCTGTAGGCATATCATTTCTTGTACATGTGTATTCGTAGGTCTACATTAAAGATTTTTCACAGAGGTTTAAAAGAATAATTAGTCATTATTTTAATGTAATTCTTCTTCATGAGATACGGAGTGAATTGGTTTAATCCTGTGAACCGTACCTATAATTTACCGTAATTTGGAGGGCGAATAATCTCTGAAATGTACTTCCAAAAGACACTTTGTCGGTGCGTGTTATTGCTGCTTCGTGACGGAAATAGATGTTTTTCATACAAGAACATCACATGATAAGTCAATAAATAATCGGGACCTGAAAGATGAATCCCTTTTAAAATGGTTCGGTGGTCACAAGTATGCAGTGATATTATAAACGTCGATAAATAGAAACGTTGACCAACCATTAATTACTGAATTATCATAAAAGCATAGAATTCGTAAGATCGTGAAAAAAAATATTAGGAAGCGAGATTTCGCAAATCTGACGAAACACGAAGTACGAAATACGAAATTCAAGTTCATTTCCAGGACCTAATGTATTTCTTGAGATGGTTGTTACCACTAATGTCCCTGCTGCCGCTGCGTCTTTTAGCATATCATGAAAGACCAAGAGAATTATGGTGTATCTTGATTTTTAAAATTTCCACTTCGTATGCACGAAGTCGATACGAAAGATAAATTTCAAAGTTTAATACTGTAACTCTATCGGTCCAACGTCATACGCTAAAAGACGCTCTTGTAGCAGGTGATAATGGTACCAACCATCTCCTGAAATACATTACGTCATGGAAGTGAAGTCCAGTTTCGTATTTCGTACTTCGTGTTTCGTCAGATTTGCGAAAACTCCCTATTAATAACTGTAGTCTACGATTTTTAACAATAGAGTCGAAAAGGATATTATCGAGTGGTCAAGAAATTTCCATTGATTCCAAAATACAGTAGAAAAAGAGGTGGTCATATCATGAATTTTCATCCAACTCTGCCCATGATAGTCTTCATTCAACATGATGACATGCACACTCACCGTTATCGATGTCTTTCGTACTCGCTCGACGTAGACGGCGCAAGTTACAGGCTACTTCACAACGTCTCGTACATCTTCAGGCGTCAGATATCGGCAAAAAATTTTCTCCGTCATTACTGTGAAATACACTGTCATGTGGAAGATCCAGAGGATGGGGCGGAGGAAATGGAGACTGAAACCAGTTTTGTCCCTATACGACTTCAGGACAGGAAATTACGTCGGTCATGTATTGATAAACAAGAAAGAGAGGTGTTTGAAATGGCGTATCGGCGGTCCTGCAATTGTCGGCAACTTCTGGAAGATACACCAGGACATGGAAAGTGTTGTGTCGATGTGCCCAGGGGTTCAACACGATCTTATTACCACAATATACAACTGTCACGCACAGCACTCACGACATGAAATGGTTTACCGTCTGTCATTGAATGTTTCTGACAGGATTAGGATTCAGGGGGCCAAATCTGCGATCATATACTTTCACAGGTCGGATGTCACCATTGCCGTTCAGATATTCCTCAGAATGCACTGATTTAACCTGGTTCAGTTTCATCGATTAAAAACCGGTTTGTGGTTGAGGAAAAACAATACTATGATACCACTTCCCGGTGAGGCTATTCTACTAGCTAGAAACACGACTGCAGGAATACTTTTGTATAAGTTTAGGAACATACGATTAAAAAATCTCCTTACCACTGTTGATCTTGGATGCTTTAGAGGAGGAGCGATTGTTCCGAATGATATTCCATTAAAATTGACACTTTTCAAGATAAGAGGTCCTGTTTCAATACTGAATCGAATATCATACCGTCACGTAGCAATTGATGGGAAAAACGCCCTGGCGGTGATACCTAGCTTTCACGATAGAACTCGGAGGCGCCGTATTTACAAAACTGTGTATATTTTCAAACAGGTTATTTGAACATGTTGAACAACATTCCCACTCCATCCAGTCATATATTCAAACTAAATACATTTTCTGTATTCAATATTCTTCTCGTTCTAAGGTAAAGTATTCTTGAGGTCATTTGGTGGTTGCAGCCCTCAAGTGAGCTATTTTAATATGCAGTCTCGTTGTAACATCTGACAGCGCTTCCGTACGTCAGTCTCTACTTATTGTTCTTTAGAAACGCTGGCATATAAGCCCTTTTTACACGGTGCCGGTGCGTTCCGGATCGAGACTAGATCGAGGAGGGTTCGGTTATTTTTCCCCGTGTAAAAGCGAAACAACTGACCTCCACCTTCCTCGGGCCAGTTCAGTTCGCCGCGTGAGTCTCCACCGTGGAGAATCAGCATCCGCCTTTCCGAGTATTTCGTTCCGGCAGCAACCCTCTCCGAGTCTTATCTTACACCTCACCGAGTAAAAATGGCGGATGTTGCTGAATCAATAGCGATAATGCGGGAAATGAGAACGTACGCCCTGTCTTTGAGTTTGAAGCCACCTGTGAGTGTCGAGCAACCGACGACAACATCGAACCTCCTCAGCCATCTACCATGTCAACAACAGTAGGAAATCAACAAATACCTTCATCGGAAGAGGAGAGCCCTGTGAAACTGTCTCTAGCAGACATCATCGGGCGTGAAAACATAGAGGATGTGGCGGAATCGGATAAGAGAGAAGACAAAAATACGTCAGAATTCCCGGCCGGAAGCCCCAGGAAGTCACTTGTGTGCGTCACAAAAAGTGATGGAAGAAATGGCAGTGAAGTGAAAGATGCAACAAAAACCACAACGCTTTGCGCGGATAGTCGGATAGAATTTTTGGAGTACTTCAATTATCGACACTTAATTCCTGTCCCTAAACCGAGTCCAGAGGACAGAGCCGCAAAATTCAAAACAACATACCCTGTTTCAAAGTTTGAACCGTACTTCGATCACCAGCATCGAAGGATTTTCTCAAAAATGTCAAATTTTCAAATGTACAAGTTCAGCAAATATCCTCTGATGACGCCTCTCCGCGGTAACCCTTACGCAGGGGCTTACACCTGCGTACAAAGGGATGAGTTGTATGACCTTGATCGGATGCCACCAAAAAGTGGATACAAAGTCAGGTTTCCTACATAATCTCTTAAAAAGAGAAGATTCAATAAACCTTTTTGTGTTTGAAGTCTTCTCTTTATCTCGATCCAGGATGCTAGGTAGGCTGGTCGCATTATGAAGCTTATGAAGTGCGTTAAAAAAAATAACATGCCAATTTTCGCACTCCAAAAAGAAGAAAAGCACAAAAATTGACACACAATATATGATAAATAAAAAGGCAATTTCCAGAGTGTTTGCGAATTTTCGACCCCAACCGGGGTCTTTCAGGCTGGAACTTTACAATCCGAAACTCTAGAACAGACTGATTCGAAACTCTAGAACAATCCGAAACTCTAGAACAATCCGAAACTCCGAAACTCTAGAACAGTCCGAAACTCTAGAACAATCCGAAACTCTAGATTACAGACTGACCAATTTTCGCACTGGTTAGGAAAGGGCACCGTTGTTGAAGATGATAGTTGTTAGTTTTTGAGACCGATATATTTGCCCCAGAATTATTCATACCGCTGCAAGGTGTCAGTCGGCCCTAGCAGTGGAGCCCGAGAGCTATTGAATCATTCAGAGGGGCATAATATAAATGTCAGATACACAAAGAGGACAAGTGAACATCATGGTGATGATGGTGATAACTCGGATGTGGATGTGCTGTCAGCATCGTGAGGATAATTCTGGCAAATACATGGACTCAAATTCGTGATGAACTGTACTTGAATCTTAAAATAATTGCGGCTACCAGCAAACATTTTAATATTCAACGGAATACACGATTAATCCAATTGAATCTGACGGAACACACTTCGTTACGAGTCCATTCTCCTGTTTTGGACTACAGCCACAAACAACCCGGTAATTTTGCCCAATGGAATCAATACGATTGACGACTAGACCAAGTCAAGGTCACGTTACCAAAGTTTGGTGAAGGAGGGTCTTTTTGCTGCCACCTATATTCATGTGTTGTTGATTCTATGGAAAGGATGACCAAGAGCCTTTCAGGTTTACGGCATGGGAAAACAAAAAAGGTTTCTGGTTGACGTAGATTCGCAAGTCCGCTGTGACCAATATAGCTGAGAGCAGCCCACTGCGAGATATCACGTGATATCCCCATCTCTCAGAGCGGTGGAGAATCGCGTCGCTGGATCATTTGAGCGTTGGATGCATAAGACACGCTTGTATCTATCTCCATGGCGTAACTAAGGACTAACAGATTCATTCTTAGTGAAAATTGTTCGAGATGGTAAGTGCTATTAAGTGGTGTGTGTTTATACAACTTGCTGGAAGAGAGAAAAGGTCCTTGCTCTTGTTCAACTCGGCACCTCCCACCAACATGACCAACACCCGTGGTGCTGGTAAGTGATATTGGGTGCTGATGATGAGCGGTTAGTTGATGGTCTTTTTGACAACAGAAAAGGTTTGTTGTTGTTTTTGTCGTTGTTGGTAGTGGTGAATCGGATGAGAGACGACGATGGTGGTGGTCTCTGTTCGTACATCCTAGGGCCAGTCTTTTCCGACATATCTTTGGGAGGCGATTGAATCGAGTCAAATGACGTGTATCTCAGGATCGTTTTGTCGCAAAGTAGTTGACAACAATGGGATAACCAGACAAGAACTATAGGCCTATTCCTCAAATCGAAGTACATGTGCAATGTATCTTGAATGTAGGCCTACTCCAGATGGTGCTTTTTAAAAAAATATTTAGGCCTACTATGGACAGTCGTTGCGGACATCAACTTCTCTAACAGCAATGGGAATGGCTTTTCTCATGAAAGAGGCGTATTTTTCTCCCGTAATACAGTGTTTGTTTACGATACTCTAATGTTCCCAGTTTGTTCTGTCATTCAATTTCGATGAGTAAATTTGCTAAGTTGGTGATATTGAACAAATTTTAGCTAAATATTTGAGGAAGACAACTGTGTCTACTGTATAATCAATGACATAATACATTGGTTTATGATGGTATTGATTATGTAGATCAAATGCAGTTGAGTTGCATCCAAAAAGCAGATGTCATGGTGAAGACATTAATGATACTAATAATCATGTACGATCAGATCATAAGCTACTCCATTAGATTGCGAATAATATTTGACTGATCCATAGAAATCATTGAGATAGAAAAGTATTCAGTACACGCACAACGTACAGGCTGTGCTAACGAGTGTGTTATCTTTGAGCCAACCGAGTCAAAGTGGTCCACCTACGCGCCGGCATAAGCTGGTGGTGAAAGGACCATTTATCATCTGGTGGATAGATCTGCATGTAAGTGTTGTCCAACCTATGAAGTTGCTTGTGGGACATGTTCACATTGATAACGTATAAGATTAAGATGTCAACTTGTGCACACTATACTCAAATGGTGATCTGTGTGTTACGTGGTCAGCCATTTTTTTCTTCGAAAAAGGCTCAGTCTTCTCTTCCGAACGGGGTGTCGCTTTTATGGCCGCAAGTCTGCAATATGTTCGTTCCCTGCGCCTTACATTCTGAATTCAGATAAGGAAATTCAGCTTTAAAAATCTTGGAAATGTCTTCTGAATCTCCTACCAAAGCTGCTTACACGTTAAGTCGATCAATCGCCCCCGCTCAATTCATTCGAAGGTGATGAGTTCCTATTAGTGGGAAATCGGTTCGAAAAGCGAGCTCTTTGAATATGTATTATATACTCAAAATCAGAATGTTGTTGGCCGACCTGAAATGGCGGCTGCATACATTCAAAACGACTGCACTGCTGTCTTATAATAGTTGTTCCGAAAGTATCTTCATTCCTACTCGGACTTTCAAAGGAAAACATGACGTAATCAGCGCATGAAACCTCACCATGATTGAGAAGAACAAAGAGGAACCAACATGGCCACAGATTTCATCATGGCAATCGAGTTGGTACTTAGAACTGTCTGCCGTTAAAAGTAAAATTCAATTTTGAAGCTATTCGTGGACATATCAAAGGGTTGAAAACCTCTGGGACTGACATTACCATATTTTGCTCATCAACCGGGGGCAAAACGCGTGAATTTTAATTCGTGTTTCGGAACTGTGCTTGTCGTCTCGCTGGATGGCTCGCTTTGAAAGAGTGAATTGCCTGGTAATGGCACATCAAGGAACTGTCCATATCATGGAAGTGACAGATACTTATCTGCGTATCTAAATCCAGTGGCCTTTACCAGGACCCAGTGTCACGAATCTTGTGTGGCGACCTCACGTTATGACAAGTAATGATTTGATTGGTCGAATGCGACTTTATTTCGATGAAGTGCTGTCTACGCATTTTTGAAAGCAACTTTCTACTTCCCATCACACAAGCGAAACCAAACATTACAGGCAAACAGGTGGTGACTGTATTATTCATACGATACAGCAACGAAGAGAGCCTCTTATGAGAATACCGTTGTCTACGAGAGCAGAGCGCAATTGTAGGCCACATAAATGACGGTAATTTTTCTCGTTAGGGCAGGAATATCCATGACAGAACCGGTAGTAAGGTTTCGCCTTCGGGACATACGAGGTAATTGCTCTGGTTCTGTCAGCCTTTTGCCGGTACACCGGCCGCGGGCGCAGTGTCGTCCAAACCTTAGTATAAATGACAGGAACACTTTTGCTGATGGGGACTTCCTGAATGAATGACGTCAGAAGTTGCTGGCATCCTTTCTTGCCTGTCACTTCTGATTTCATAGATTCTTGGCATCAAAGATGGAACGCTGGGTCAATTAGCTCAGCGCGTAATCTTTGGGGCCTTTGCGAATTCAGTTGCGAAGACATTGACTATTCCCTTTCCATCGCCCGGAAGGTGCTTTAGGTAAAGTGCGTCAACGTGATACGAAGGCTGATTTTTTTACTGTGTGTCACCAGAAGAATAAATTGCTGCGTCAACAGATAAATGTGCCTTCCTCTACAACATTGCAGACAGATTTCTGTCTGAACAGTGTTGCAGCTGCCCATACTGACCACCATGGGAATCGACGTCTCCGTATTTCCACACAAAACCGCATGCAATCAGCTATCTTTACATCTGAGTGACTCCAACAGCTGAATCCTCACAGCCGTGTCTCAATCTTACTGACGAACGAAGACATGCTTATTATGAGGGATTTTAGGGTGTCGTTTCATTTAGGTAGTCGGCTTGATGGGACTTAGGATGGCTTATAACCAGTACACTGTTGCATTAACGACCATATCATTTCATTCCTCGGGTCGGCCAGAGTGGCCACGGTCATTAGCGGTTCCAATGGCCGGTGAACAGTCTGTGCTTCGCGGATTAGGTTGATGAGGAATATAATTGGACATTACTCTTTTTTTTCGAAGTGCCTTTCCCAATGCTCATGAACTCGATGATACTGTCATCGTTCATTACCTGCAAACAAAAAGTATCCTCGGTAACGTCGAAATCATGAATTTTTCCGAACTTCTCGGAATAGATGACTTATCCTCCACTTCTGTTGAAGATGCTGAAGAGCATCTTGGGACGCCACAAGCCCAATCCAACTTTGTGGGCGGCGTCGCGACACCCAGACTTTGGGTGAGACCGATACCTATCCAATATATTGATTATTCAAAACGAATGAGAGTTCAATTATCCAACATAGCCCTATTCTCCACATTTTAAGAGGTATCTTGCCCCAATAATAAATCATGCGTGGCATTGGTGGAAACGATGCAGGGGAGGTATGTCCTCAACGACAATACGCACCCTGCAGTCAATGTACAAGAATTCCATTTGTCGTTGAGTTGGGACCGTGGTCTAATCCGCAGATTTCTGTGTATTTGAGTGGCGGACTTTGATACATGACAGTTCAATGACGCGGAAGGATTTTTTCCTCAGCAGTTACTCCTTATCGCAATTGCTACGCTGACAGTCGTGACGGCAGATCGTGTTAATCTTAATTGTAATATTTCTGCGTACCTTTGTCTGTTTTGATTGGATCGTGGAATTCATGATGTTCATGTTATACAGTATGACTTGCGTGGATTTTGAAACAGGGTTGATCGATGCAAATATTGCCAGAGAAAGATTTAAAAAGATATATCAAGACACGCTTACGCGATGCCTGTGCAAAGGGTTTGAAGCGGTATGTCAATGGGAGCAGTGACAGCCGCACTGACTTATCGCCAAAAGATGGCAGCAGCAAGGTTCTAGCGGACCAATACAGAAGAACATTCTCGCGATTGGTGCTCACTCAACCATGAATGAGTCCGCTAGCCATTGAATTAGACCGTAGTGACACCTATTGGTCAAATGACTGATCATGACAGCTCTTGCGTCAGCGCTGCTGGGAAGATCTTCATTGGGCTTTGCGGTGGAGATCAACCAGGCCACGTCCGAATGAACCATCCTAATGAAACCCATTCTTCGGTCTTGCCTCTCCCTTTGTTGTTAACATTCAGAGCTCAAACATGAAAAGGCCAGAGTCCCCAATGTTACGATTGTCACGTGCATTGCTCTCCTCTGGCAAGCATGTCTAGAATTTGAAGCAGGTGATGATTTCTTTTTCTCTCCCTTGTTTTGCCACGGTTGTCGTAAATTATGTTGAAAAGCAAGTGTCGGGAAGCTGTGCTGTTTTCTTCTTCATGCAGATCGACCAAGAACGCCTCGAATTCGCTGAATTTTCCACTTTTCTTTGGAATTTTCTCTTAGATATCCTCACCCAAGCACTGTTGACGTTAACCAATTGGGAATTGCTTCAGCTATGGCTAAAAACCCTAAATGATGGTAGTCTAACGCTGAGTGTAGTGTGATCACGACATGGTCGACATCCCCAAGTGTCGGCGAGGCTACTCCTTGCGGCGACCTCGGTGGTCAGCGCAAAATGTCGTCTTTCGCTAGTGATTCATTCTTACTACCTGTATGAGCAATCGGTAACCGAAAACGTCTCTATTTACTTGCATATTGCTCAGCGGGTCACGTCGTCACGTTTGGAGGAAATCAAGTCTGGTTTCCTTATAATGGAAAGTACTCTACAACCCATCAAATTCAATATCTTTGATCTGGTGTCAGACGACAGCGTGTCTGCTCTACCGAATACTCTTATTTCATTTGTCGTAGCCTCGTATTCAGACATCGCTTTACCTTCCTGCGGTTGTTCTGGGTTCGGTCTCTTAAAATGGAACGACCACGGTCGATTTTACGTGATAACGGACGCACGTGATTTATGAGGATAACTACTTCGCGTGTCATGTTGTCATGCATCTCCTGTCTGATATAGCATTTTTTAGTTGCGGAAAACCCGAGGGATTGCCGTGTTACTGAAACGGTTGTTTGTTTGGAAATCTATTTCGGTAATCGTAACATCCTCAGAAGATTTTACGAGCATTTCTCCCGCAAGTACGTCTACTCGAGTTGCGATTTCCCTCTGAAAAAGGTAATGAACAAGTCCACAGTGTGATTTTGTCTTGATATTAGGGAGGTTTAGAAGTCAAACGATAAACGTACATTTTACGACAATGTTATTTTTCATACTACACATTAAGCAAATTTTATACTGCATTTTCGGTACAACCGTTGTCGTTAACGTTAACGTTTATCGTTTGATTTCTAAACGTCCCTATTGTGCACTTTACCAATGACGGTTTCATATATTTTCAGTATGGTTTTATGCATCTTGCACTGGCGGAATGGGTGACGACGGAGTACGGCGAGGATGTATGGCAAGAAATCATGTAAGTTGTTGCATTTTATCCTTACTAACTGAACGCCATGGTGCGTGTACTTTCATTTGCATACAGCAAATGAACCAATCAAATTCGACGGGGACGATGAACCGAAAATAGACCATGGTGTACGTGAGTTTAGGTAAATTAGGGAAAATTAGGACTGAAATATTGCCCATATACCTTCGGCAGGAAATTGGAACCAAACTAGCACTCATCGATTGAAATTAGCAAGAAATTAAAGTGTGTCAAATATTAAACCAATTTTACGCAGCTGTAATGAAGAGAGGTTCGCCCATTCGTTTTTGACTTGATGGAGAGCTAAGGCCAAAGCAATGTTGTCTGACATACATGTTAGGCATTTCGTACCCGCATGAGGTTTTGTCGAGTAGCAATCTGTGTAATGTGTGAACAGCATACGCTTTCTTCCATTTATGACTTCGGCGAGGACAAGGGCGCAAGAAAACGGGCGTGTTTTTCATGAAGGCTGGAATGGGAAGACGATTTGACACCCAATTATCTCTCGTGTCCAGGCTTATATCCGCAGCGTCTTACTGTTAAACCTCTTATCGTAAATGTCATTTCCTTGCCCTTGTTCATGTTCTTACCTTTGTGTGACAATAATGTCAGACTTCTGATGTAGACAAATCTACCTTTATCTGTAACGAATGACAGTAAGATGATGATGCAAGGTACAATAGGTAAAATCTTCAAGTCTTCAGGTGTGAAAGGTATGGTAGTCCAAGGAATACACATCCCAATCGTAGTAGTCTGCTGCTACTGTAAAGGCGCTGCTCCACTTGACAGTTTTCTCGCAGAAGTTGGCTCACAATGGGCAATTCACCATTGTTTGTGTCCTGTCGGCTTACGCTGAGACCAATGACACAAACAACTGCTCGCAGTTGAGTTACCCATTGAGAGCCAACTTCTGCGAAAAAGTGGAGCAGCGCCTTTAGGTTCTATTCGAATGGTCACTAGTTTCTTTCGCCACCCTAATCCCGCGTTAAGAACCCGGCCTTAGATGCTGGGGAACATAGATTCCTGTCACGCCGGCTACATTCTGATTGGCTCTGGTATGAATTACGGGAGGCTGGAAACCCATGCAGTGTTTGTGCTATCTGCATCTATGAGATAGCGCCACCTTAGCGGCGCGAAAACACGGCGTTTTGATGGACGACCTGCGTCGATGCTTGCCAGAACAGCAAAAAATCCCAGCCGCAAACATAGCCAAAAGCATTGAAAGAGCTGTACGAATGCAAGGACTGCTCAAGTTTCCCGATCCTGCCCCAAGGGATATCTCACTTTCTCCATATTGAATTAGCGAATAGCGTGCAATACTTCGATCTTTTCATGTCCTAAAACAAATCTCCTCGTGGATGGATGAATATTTGATGGCAAGGATTCATGCACGAATGGATTATCCTGTTGAGCTAAGCACAGTTGTGACTTGAAGATTCAGGTCGTCTTCCTTTTGAATGGTCGTAGGTACGGTCAAACTGATGGATCGTTTTCTGAACTTGTCTAGGCATTCGCTGGCAGTTTCAGGGTGGTTTCCATGAGGCAAATATTGGTGTGGTCTTGGGTCCATTGTTCTGTCGAATGATAATCCTGTACTCAACTTTTACGGTCTTTTGTTCAGAACACTTCTTTACAGATTTGGTTGTTTCCCAAGCGGTCTTACGCAAGTCACATGATCCATTGTTCTGCCTATTAGTGCCATGAATTCTAAATGCGAACTCGAAGTACATGTACATGTACTGTACATGGTACAGTTCATGTACACGTGTACATTAATTCTTAAGTTAAAAAACACATGATTTACATCGGATAATCGAGTTCCTTCTGAGGACGTACACGTTCGTTTCTAATCAATGAAAAAAATCAAACCTTTTATTCGACGAATTGCGAGAATGAAACCTTTCAATAAAAAGAGATTTTTTTGTCATCAAAATAATCTCCAAAGAAGGCACAGACGGAAGTGAAATTTAATGGAATTTCATCAGGCAATGCCGATGCGATGTGGAAACAACCATTGACAGGTATTACGACAAAATGACTTTCCTGCAGCAGCGGTGCTGCGGATGAAATACATTTCTTTTAATACTGATGTGGTGAATCTGATTCTATTGTAGGTGTTGCAGTGTGACCAAACAATAATCTCATTGCAGTATCACACTCAAATCATCACCAAACTTTGCAGAAGACTGACCTCACGATGTGATATTTTCAAAACATTCGAATGATCTCTCAATGGTCCTCTTCCATTCGTTCAGAGGTTCTTCCCGTCCAAAAAATCCCTCGGGTCTACAGAAACGGAAATGGGCAATCAGCGTGAATGACATCATGACACTGAAGATTTTGTTTCTCTATGGCATCATTTTCCTTCGATTGCTTTTCGACGTTATCAGCTATACGATCGCAGGTGATAATGTTGCGTTCTTTTTTTGATTACGAACCACAACTTGAATCGCGGCTTATTAAACGATTCAGCAATATCCCATGACAATTACAAGCACTAATTCAAATCGAATGAACTGCACTTTCACAATAAATTGTGAACCCGAATCGAGATCCGCATTTGTTTTTGACAATGCCGACTGTAACCATGACAACGTAGACTATTCGGATTGTATCGTTGGAGAGGGATTAATGTCATCCGAGGAAAAACCTGAAATTATGAAATGGATATTTTTAGATTTAATGATGCGATTTTTTCGCATTATATTATGGCTCGTTTCCTTTGGTAATTGTCCTCCGTTTTAAATGTGAACTTTAAAATCTAATTCTGGATGCGATTGTCGGAGCTCTGTGCCAATACCTTTCATGCAATTGTCCATTTCAGTATTTCTCTAGTTCCAAAGAAAAATCCACATCACAGGAAGGTCCATTCGATACAATAGGTTCTGTAACCAGTTGTGTAACCATTTGAAAAGTCTACGCATTCTCTCGAGAAATTATCCGATGCAGTATTATCTCTCGCTAGAGATTGGTGAAGAAAGAGTTATAAAGTTTGTGAAGAAGGTTTGCAATTAACACTACTAGGTAAAGAAATTGGTCAATTGGTCACTAGGTAACCTAAATTGGTCGAGGGCGGCTCTTCAGTTCTGTCGTCTTCATCATCATTCTCAAGTTTTCGCATTTCTATCAGTCTGATTGGTCTTTTAAAGCAAGACGCAGGCGCTTCCAAAATTGCACACGCTCTCGGCGAAGGCTTGTCCACAGTTTTTTTTCATCCGGCCACTCGAAGCACTGGCAGCCGAGTCTGGCCAAATCTTTGGGTAGATCACGCTTTTTCACGCCCATTAGAACGAGAACGAACTTTGACAGGTTTTCCAAGCCGCTCTTCTCTGACATTTCTGGCCAATGGTTCTGTAACAAGTCTCTTGTCACCACGACAAGGAAATGGCGGACATCAAATCCGTACTCCTTTACTTGTTTCCACAGAGGTTTGAAACCAGGACCGGCGGACCACTGAAGGGACAATCTCACCGGATGAAGGTGGAGCTTCTCCTCTATATGGTGGTTAACCCATTTTAGGACTTCCGACTCATCCATGTTGTAAAGGATGAATGCTCCTGTCTGACGGAGTCGTGAATACTTCCTCCGATGACCGAGTGAAAAGAGAGGGTTGCCCTCGTTGGAATCCTGATCTTTGTCATATTCAGCTTCGTACGCCATCCGTCGCTCCAACAAGCAGTGCCGGAGGTTGACGAAATTACATGCCACAATTACAGCAATCAGCGTAATAAGTATTGCAAGGCCTACGACGGCCAACAGTGCTACCAAAGGTATGGAAGGGCTGCATTCCCACCACGGGGCTTCATGCTTGATTACTAGTGTATCGTACTTCGAAATGGGGCCGGCACAACGTATTTGACCCCCATCACGAATTATTATGTGTTCTTTCTTTTTCCTTAAAAATCTTGCAAACTCCACCATGCTACAATCACACATCAATGAATTGCGGGACAGAAAGATTGCCAGGTGACCTCCTGGGGTCACTGAAAATGCTTCTGGTTTAATAATCACCAATATGTTGTTCGATAAATCGAGCGTTGCGTTTCCCACGAATGTTGGCAGCAAACCCTTTTGCATATACCCAAGGTAGTTAAAGCTGAAGTCAAGTTGTCGAAGTTTTTTCAGAGGTGAAAGGATTGTAAGATAATCGTTGGTGAAATTTGTGTCCTGCAGATTCAGGTCTGTCAATGAATTGACCTGATCCTCAAAAAAGACAGGAAGGTCTTCGTCAGTGTTTTGATATGAAATGGTTTTGATGTTCGTATTCTTCAACGAAAGTCTGGTCAAACTTGTCAATCCGGAGAGTAGATTATACGAGAGTTGCAGCTTTAAATTCCCAGCCAGGTTTAACACTGTGAGGTTCTTGAGTCCACTGAATGTCCCATCTTCGATGAACCCAATGTTGTTTTCTGAAAGGTCCAATTTCGACAAATGCTGCAAACCGTCGAAAGTTCCGTTTGGTATCACGGAGATGAAATTATCTGTCAGGTGCAGCTCATTCAGATTGGAGAGTCCCCGAAAGGTTCCTGTTGCAACGGTCCCAACTCTGCAGGCAGATATTCTTAACGATGTTAAATTTGTATTTTTCTCGAAGCATGTGGCATTTAGATGCTGTCGACTTTGTCTGTTTGTGCAGTACTCGACAGTCGCGCCGATGAGATCCTCGCCATTCTCAGCCATCTTCGCGAGAAACTCGCCGAAGGAAACACCGTCGCAATACAATAACTTTCCTCCACTGCTTCCGGACTTGATTGAACAAAGACCAGTCTCAGTACTTCCCACAATGTCATGTTTCTCTGCCGAGTCAAGCTTCAGAAGACAGATGACGAGTATCACGGAAGATCGCTGAAAAGACAATGAGATAAGACAAGAAGAAGAGTTGATTGTCATTCGGAATGATGTTCTCACAAGGCCTGTACATGTATATACGTGTTATGTGCATTGGTGTATGCAAGCCTACAGCGATTTTCATCGAAATTAATGAATACTGTGCCGTACTTCTTTGGGTCTAAAAAACGAAAAATAGTGCTGGAATATATGGAAAACTTTCGGTATTCTGCCTGGAAGGGACACCAGCGTACAAAATGTGGACCAAAATAGGGACCTGGCCCGCGCTGCTGTGTTTGAGAGTACCCATGTCAGCGGAGGTGTAACTTACCAGCATGCTGAACGCCGGTGGTAATATTTCCTGCTAGGAACGGCTACATTCCCTCTTGAATGAGTGATCTGAAATTAATTCAGAGGCCTGATAGCCAAGGCGATAGGTCTCTATGTCCATTTAATTATTGAACACCTGACTTTGTCTATCACTCATGAGTGGTATGTATGTCAGTGATCAAAATGTACACGCAAATCAGATTAACCCGGTTATAGTCACGATCGATTCAGTCGAATATCATCAAATTTGAAGTGGCCTCTCTTTAATTTCTGTCAACAAAACGCACTGTAATATCTATTTTTGTTGTTGTGATAATGGGTCATATGAATAAAAAGTAGCAAATCCTTTTACTTGAATTTTGCAATACAAATGCATTAGGCAATGCTGTACAAATCTGAAGTAAAAGCATTTGCTCGTCTTTATTCGTATGACCCAATGTAACAGCCCTTAAGTACATGTATGTCAGGTGTTTGTGAAAATGAACAATAACCTGGTTGTTTATCTGATGTCACGTGAAACTGACACATTGCTACCTGTCGTCAGTTACGTCTGGAAGATACGTGTACATGTACATGTACTGTACATTTTGGAGTACAAAAAAAAATGATGGCTGAGAAATTGAAGATGGACATGATGGGATTTTTCGATTTTCGACTCCGAGGGGAGTCAAGATTAGCATGAACTACGAACTGAAAAAATGGGGTTGTTTTTTCTTTTGAAGATGAGATTTTTCGATCTCAAATCAAGCGAAGTCAAGAGGAGCATGGACTTGTGATTGAGAAAGTGGGAGAGTTTTTTATTGAAGATGACATTTTTCCTCGTCTGGAATCTCGGCTTATAAATAATGAAAGAGGACTTGGAGAATCTTCTCCTGATTAAAGTTTCCATTGTACTCTGTAAGATGTCGAGCACCACAGATACCCAGTCTGCTAGATTAAGCGAGCAAGATTTCTACAACGTCATTAGTAGATTACCCTCAGGAATCTCTTGATATGTAGCCTGTGATAAACGTCCGCGCTATCTCTGACTGCTTTGGTTGATTTCCTCTCCTGAGGAAGGATTGCCCAGCTTTCCTCTTAATCTGTGCTGGTCGGTGTCTTAAAGGCGCACTTTCTGAGAGAATGTTGCTAATGCCTTCAGACGAGATGGTGAACGTCGATTCTTTCTGTCGGCCATTCCATTGGTGTAAAGACTTAGAGGACATGGAGGAGTGAGCTTGGAGTCCGAATGTAGTTCAAACTGCTGACTATGGAACCTCGCCTGCGCCTCAAGAACAACAGAAAGCCATGTCTACGATGTACGTACATGTAAAGCGGCGAATCCACTGTCGCGATTTGGGCTTGAGACGGGGTTGCGTTCCCTTGCGGTTACCTTATAAGGACTTCCGATTGCCATATAAGGCGATCGCAAGGGACCGCAACCCCGTCTCAAGCCCAAATCGCGACAGTGGATTCGCCGCTTTAGTCTAATCTGAAGAAGTCAGGATGTACATGTACATGTATGCACATACAGATGCACAAAAAGAAAACTTTGCATGTCATATAAAGGAATTTAAGGCTGATACTCAAATAGCCTCTTTTTTCCTGCCTTATCATGTTTCAGTATTCTGTACTTGTATCTGTATTATGTTGTCTTGGTGTGAAAATTTACTTTCACGAATAAAGAGTAATAATAATTATTCCTTTATGGCGTTATGCATGATGTACGATGCCTACCATAATATCCGACGCCTCATTACGGCGTGCATTGTCGCAATCCCGTCGCTACAAGCTTTGGACCCATGTCGAGCTAAATAACGATTACACGAAAATTGCATATCGGAAGAGTAATGATGTCAAATGTCTTTCGTGCGCTTTTCGAATCACAAGGATAGAACATAAAAGAACAGCTGTGCTTGTTGATAATGAGGGACGGAGTATGACTGGCAACGGCTGCTTTGTTAGGGAGATTGGTGATAATCTGAAGCGTTTTGAGTCTGTACTTTTGTACTTCAGTGAAAATAATCTCTACCTCATCGTCATGTTTCTTAGGTTCACGTTACAATGCAGTGTTATACAATACCTGTTGACAGCACAAACCACAAATCCGAGTTTATAACTCTCAATATTGACGCCATTAACGGTAAATGTCAATAGCAACATTGTAATCCCCGCAAAGATGGTTAGAGTCTCATTTTCCCCTCATTATATCCTGTATCCAACTCGTTCATTCTGACATTTAGCGTCATATGACCTGAGTCTTATACAGCTTACATCAGCAGTAAAGTTTATCCGAGATGAGAGCGTCAAATTAAACACTCATCAGCTACATTTACAACATTCAACGAGTCGTATGCATAGCAGAAGGAAAACAGAACCTTTGAAAAAGAATTCTGGATCTATTGGTTTCATGCATGATTTGAACCCAAACTCTTCGTCCGTCATGTCAGTGGTGCAAGTCGCTGATACGGCGCCGCTCCTGACAGGTCAATATGTTTTGTGATAAGTCGATTCTATCGGAACGAATAATGTGATATCATTAGGTTTTCCTATCCCTATTGTTAGAGCATCGATACCAGATAATAGACTACAACGCTCCGGCACGACCGCGCCCTGGTCATCCTGGTGACATCTTCTGTCTCGAGTGACATCGGAGACATGCACACTCTCAATGGAATGATATCAGATGACTCTCGATAATCATAGAGACGTACATGTAAACAAACTGATGACTACCCAAAGTCATTGGAACATAAACAAACTGTTGCATCCTGTAGTTATGAATCGATTGTACTGTAAACTAAGATCAGTTATGTTGTCAGTCAATTGTTCCCGCAGAGTGCGGCGAAGCGAATAGAAATATTCTTCATCCGTCCCCGCGACCTGGGTCAGACTGTTCGATGTTGACGCCCTTTTGGCCCCTGCACGCTGTTTCACGCACAAGCAGTCGAGGCCAGATATGGTCCGTAGGCTATACGTCTCGTCTACCCGTAGCTACTGGGGAGGTTTCGAAATCAAACGATAAACCAAAACTTTACGACAACGTTATTTTTCATACCATTGACCAGATTTTGCATTGCATTTTCGGTACAAAAATAAAGTTGTCGTTAACGTTTACGTTTATCGTTTGATTTCGAAACCTCCCTATTGTCTCCTGAGCGTCGTACACCGTCCTGCATCCACCTAATAAATAAGCACGAGGTCAGTTGATCTGTATATCGCATGAGAACGACGGACGGGCAAATGCCGTCAACCTTCAGGTCAGGACAATGAGCTCGGCGTCCACATCCGCTTACTGACGACCACTAACCATGGAAACGGGGTAGGGAACAATATTACTTGCCAGTCACCTGAATCAGGTATAAACGAGGCCTTTAAAGCTTCTACGTACGAGGGGAACTGAGAACGTCATCTTGGTAAACCCGAGGCCCAGAACTTTGAGGCGCCATCTGTTGGGCACACCCTACCCTTGCAGAGTAACACTTCAGTTGAGGGTATTAGGATGCCATAATTCTTTGGGCTGGAAACCCCTGCAGGATAGAAACAGAGGAAAATTACGGTATTCGTATCCAACCGTTTATTTTCTACAATATTAGGCGAACAGGCTCCTTGTTTCCGGTAGCAGTAATGTGGCCGGATGGAACAGTCTGAAATACGTGACGGTTGCCGTTACTCGAGCACGTAACAACGTGACCCCTGCTTGATGGATAGTCTCGTCCAGTGTGCTAAGTGTACCGCGGATTGTAAATCTTGTTTTTGAATTGGCAATAAAGCCGTTGTCCCGACTGGTGGTGGACACTGTCATTTGAAAGGACATGCCTAATAAAAAATGGTTGTCGGTGAAGAGGCGCTATCGTAACTTGCAATGTGTACGGACTGTCAAATGGCAGGTCAACCCTTCATTTCCCAACGCGGCTAACTAACATTTACCTTCGAAACACGGAAAATTCGCGGAATGTCTGTGTGCTGTTACTGTTTGTTGGGAAAAGAAACATGTTACTATGTTATATGTAGCGATGAAATGAGGCTAAGTTTGCCGAATTTAACCGAGATTAACAAGGCTATGAAGCAATTGCTGTCAAATCTACGGATGAATCCTTCTAAACCTTAGTTCTGATGGAGGCGGAATTAAATCATAATCACTATTGTCAAAATTACATCAGCGTAGTCGTCGTTCGGCAGCAGAGCATCAGAGCTAAAGAAGACAGCAGACAGCTACCTTGAACCATTTCGCCCTACTTCCGGTTTTGCTCTGGAAGCAATCTCCGTTAGGTCTCGAGCGGGAGGGCTGTGTCTTCTTGCGATGTTCGAAATACGATTTGATTGAGGCTGTGGGTCAAACATTGTTCCCACGCAAAAGTCCCTTTAAGAGAGCACGGATTGATTTATCCTAAATATCAGGCAAATACAAACTCCACTCCAATTACCAGCCTCAGATTAATTGATTGAAATAACCGGGGTGTCGGCAGTGATGGACGCTGATACGATTCAAATCCAATAAATATCTTAAATGGCCTGGTTCTCTTTGTTTACTTTGTCTGGCGGGTCGATTTTCTCCAATTCAATCAATGTGACGGGAGTCGATTGTTAAATTGAAGCTGTTGGCGACTTGATATCAAGGTGGCGTGTACTGTACTTAGAAGAACATGTACATGTACATGTATAAACGTAGAGAGCCTGAAAGTTGCACAGATCGTTCCGCCTAGACACACTGACCATATGCCCTGTCGCTGAAAATCGCCAAGGTGACTGTATGTTCGTCTGCATAGTTTCGAGTAAATTACCAATCCACCATCAGTTTTTCCCAAAGTATCTGGCAGCAAAGTAGCCTTTCCTCCCATCTGTGGATGCCTGGAGGTTACGTCTGTGATGCATGACATTGATATGCTCACATAATGTACATTATATGTACTGTGACCGATATGTCCGCATGTGAATGTTTTACAAAACGCGCTGGTCATGTAAGCAATTTCAGTGGTGCATGGCTATAAATCATTGGATAACATAATATTGGATTAATCTCTGGAGAGATGACACATTTATTCTATCTTGTATTCCATCATCGACAACGTCTGCATGTCACAAGAAAATGGCATGACCAACTCCGGGTCACGTCCAGAGAAACCATAGTTGAAATGTTAAGCCCAGTTCGACTTCAAATATGACTGCCAGTCGGCCATCTTGAAAAATGGACTTCGGCCCATATCACGCGAATGATTGCAGCTAGAATGTTCTAACCTGGTATGAATAGTATACATGTATATCTTATGTGTAGAGCAAATTTTGGCCCTATTGGGTTTCAAATATGGCTGCCAGTCGGCCATCTTGAAAAATGGACTTCGGCCCATACGAATGATTCCAGCTAGAATGTTCTAACTTGGTATGAATAATGTCTTATGTGTATTGCAAATTTTGGCCCTATTGGGTTTCAAATATGGCTGCCAGTCGGCCATTTTAAAAAAATCAACAAGCCTGCGGAACATGCATTTTCATCTACCACATCGTCCTCTGTTCACTTCAGAAATCCACCACTACTGTGATATGGATGTCATTGTATCTTAATCAGCACATTTATCATTCCTATCAGGGACAGCAGCTGTATCCTGGACGAATCAGGAGAAGGCTTGCGGCCATCACCGGTGCACACATCAGGCAATAAAAACGGCCGTTCATGAGTCTGTAAAAACGACAGGGTCGTCTGAATGGGATGATAAACAACTCTCATTTTGCCGTTGTTTGCCCCGGTCATGATATGAGGTTTAGATTTTGCATAGATAAAGCCAGTAATGCGAACAGACGGAGTGATGGAATAGGGCAGTCTATAACTTACTGTTCGAGTGGCGTATTTTCAAATCGTCCGCCGTTTTACAGTGAGATTTAGTGATTATTTTCGATGAGATGCCGACTTCTTCCGGCTCTGTCTTCCGTCCTCTGGCTCTTCCTGGACTACAGGGACGACAAACCAGGCGAGTGTCTTCTGAAACTCTCGCTTATGAATTTTTGATTATATCAAACACCTGCAACTCGAGCAGTGGAACCTGCTCGGACGAGTCTGGTTGACAAATTTCAATTTTTTTCCTGGCGAGCATCTTTTGATTGGAATTTCAAATTCCTGTGGAATTCAACGAATACCTCGAGTTCCAATGTATGCTTGGGGAACTTCCTGTCCTCGCCTGATCCATTGATCACTACGGAGTGTCTGTATCTCGGCGGCATCTCAAAGATACGGCTTGCCACCCACGCCATCGTGCCAGGAAAGCTGATGGACATGCCTCGTTCCCGTCATGTTATCATGGAGACGGGAGTTTGCCAATGGCAGTGAATCACTAGAATCGCTTCAAAAGGAATATCGTAGATGGCGCGACGAAAATTTGACGTGACGAAGCTACAAGTGTGATGATATAAAGATAAGAAAGCTATCCGCGGGCCATTTCCCGCGAGAGAGAAATCGGATGCTGTCATGGAGACGGTGTCTTCACTAATCACATTCCCTCATAAAAAAAAATGTATCAAAAATTGGCTCGAATTTCATTAGAATTGCCATCATAACCTACGTTAAAGGTGCATCACCATGAGCACAGTCTATATACATGTACGGCTTCGAGGGATAATCTGCCCAAAGTGTCGTGGGTTCATGCAGGGGAATCTTACCCATTGCGTGGTGGTCGTACCAAGAACACATATACATGTACGGTACATAACACTGTACTGCCGTATAGGATCACGGTTAACTTCGCGTAGAGAACCACTGACACAAATTGCTTCAGCCAGAGGTGATGGAATAATCCAACGGTGAATGCCGGGAAACCACGCAGAGTCCAATCAGTCACTCTCATGATTGGCTACATAGCCAATGATATGAGAAGGTACGGAAAAATAGGCTGGTTCTCGCCGGCTTATGACGGGGGCGAAAGGGTCGTTGTCCTGTCCAGGATACGAGAACTGATTTCGTTGCTGATAAAGTTTTGTATTTTTATCGAAGGCAGCAGATGTAGAGGGGAAACCATAATCTTTCCAATGATGACCTAGATCATGCGACAAAGAGGTTCTTGGTGGTGAAAAGCAAAGGCGTTGAAAACAAGACGTAGGGTATATCATAATGGCCTGGCACTGCTTACATGTTCCGAAGATGTACGTCTTTAGCCTAATGCATTAAACTTGATAAGGATCGTGAGAATGATTCATTGTGTATTCACCGGTGTCTTACTTCGTTATGCAAAACCAGTAGAATTCTAATGCAACTCGACTCGGTATGCTCTTTGTTTCCTCGTCGGTTTTGTTCCACCCGTGGCTCATCGCTCAATTCATGTGCAATGTCACCCTCTACCGTACGGAACAGCGCGTACTGGGTGAAGCAGCCCAGAGTAGGTACTGAAGATCCATCATCCAGTCGCCGCTTCGTTCATTCTGCAACAAGTCCCACTTTGTAACTCTTTCCGTCACGTGCCCGTCGTCCGTAATTAGGACATTTCTCACTGATAACCTCATCGTCGTCTGAAATTCAAAGGGATAGCCTCCAAATTGCCCAATCTGTTCCATCCATCCCCCTTCCCTGCGATCGGATTAAGTGCTCAGTAACAGCGATTGGTTTACTTATTATCTGAGCGAAATAAATGGTTCCATAGTCGACACGACGGTCGCTGGCCCATTGTCCAATACCATTTGGGATTCTGCCGATGTTTTACCTCAATCCCAACGGACTAGTCTGCTACGTGAGAAGAATATCCGGCAAGTGGGTGGTCTACTCTACACAGACGATGAGGCTGTTACGTCTTTATTTTAGCAGATGGCGTGGCCGATTTCTCAGCGAAGGCAGGCGTTCGTTGGTAACGTTGCTCTTCCGCCAGGGGCCAAGATCCTTGGCAACGTTTTGCCGAATGGGTTGGTTTGGTTTTGCGGTTGGACAGGTCTTCTTATTCTTTATCGGAAGAATCATCTTTAGAGCTATTGGTCAACTCGTTCCGATGTTGCTGTTCTTAGTGCTTTATCAGTTTGTCGAGTTAATCATAATACACCTTGGGGCGAGAGCGTCGTGAATTGCGCTCCATTCTCGAACAGATAGAAACCATTTCGTGATTGTAATAGGTTCTCCCTGTTTTAGAATAATTATAATCTCGAGGCGTGATAAGTATGATAATCTAAAGGACCGTGCATGAATTAGTTGTCAATTAGCTCTAAGCCCTTTTCCACCTTTATATCCTGATCTGGGAATTGATTCCCGAGGCATGAACGTCGGCTTATGGAAAGCCAATTACAACGCTGTACAGCAAGGGATGTGTGTAGCGTTGGATGTGAGCTCAGGTGTTCTATCAATTATCTATCAGCAATTTCACATTTTAGACGCCTGCCAACAGGATCCCGGTCCCACGATAGACTCAACTTCCATGTTTTCGACTGATCTTTCAGATGATGTTGTCGTCCCCAACAGATTAGCATGGACAAAGAACTAGTCTGTTTACCGGAAACTGCCACTGCCACCATGTTGCAAAATGGCATCCGAAAGAACAGGCCATCAGTGTGGGACGCATTGTTTGGGCGGATGATTCATTCGCCAGTAGACTTGGGTCGAGTCTCCCTAACTCTAGCGGACCCGGTTACACACTTCTGCAAGCTCGTCAAAAGTCCGTGTAAAAATCAATGGCTGATTGCCTCGGCCACTGTGTGTCATACCATAATCCCGCAGCGGCAAATACCAGCAAGTCACGCGGTGTTCAATTTTTCTATCTCGTGATTGGCCAGATGAAAAGACTATGGAAAAAGTGGGCGATTGCTTTACCGGCGGTCACGAACCGATTGGGTACAACTCCTGGTCGCGTCGTGAACCGGTCCACATATCACGACGCAACTCTCGATCGTCTGACGACTCAGTCGCAGATTTCACGACGCGATTGCATCGTATCGAATCGCATAGTGCGATCGGCGCTTAACTTCCCGGGCTACGCGGCCCCTTCCGGATTGATCGATCGGCCAAGCTATAGATCGACTTGACAACGCCAACGATAGAATTAGTAGGAATGACAAGCACAAATATAGTTATTGAATACAAAATAGGTTAGTAAATGACATCAACCGATAGTGTGGGTTCGATATACAAGTCATTAAGGGGAGCAGACGAGAATTGGTAAGAGGCTTTTGACGTTGCAGACGATGCTAAGTGGGCGAGATGGATCGGTCGCGCCGTTGAACGTCGTCTTGAGATTCTGCGGCCCTATAGTATCGCATCCATCCGATAACCTAATCATCCCCACATGGGACCGCCTCCGAATACGAGATTCTACCCGGGATGAATTTCCCGGCGTGGTATTTTCACACAAAATCATCGCGATGATGGCATTTTCGACGTCAAAACCACTTCCTCTTAGTACATGTACCATCCCAAGGCAATGAAACTGCTTTCTTCCACTCCTGGAAAATACCTCGCCTGATTTTTCCCGCTGATCCGGCAAAACGTGAATAAGTGTTCCCAAGTCCCGCTTTCTTGGAAGTTCTTTAAGAAAGCCATTAGGACTGTCTACTTGCCTCGAAAGGCGATCATTCATCCTTATTTTGCGTTCTTATTAATCTGTTTGTCGCCCCCGTAGATGCGCAAGTTTTGTTGCAGATTTAGCGCTTCTCTCGATGAAACGTTTATGCCCGCAGCGTCCGTCGAGATTAAACTACGAGGATATTGAGACTGGGAAATTGGCGGTGGTAATTCCACCGTTCACCTAGTTTGCAGCCCACGCGTCAATCCCAATTCAAGTAAAGGTTAGAGAGAATGAGAAATAGCACGGGATGGCGAACGTCGATGAGCTGGACAGATAGTAGTCTGCAATGTTACACCGAGGGCACCCACAAATGTTAAACGCAAATTGAGGGGTTCGACTGACAGTTTCCCTCTTTTCTTAAAAATCTGCTTACGGTTCCCTCGCCCAGAAATCTGCTATCAGTTCCGCTCATTCGAGACACTTCCATCCTCTTCCGAAATCTGCTGGCTTCACTTGACAAATCCGGTGAGAGTTCCTCTCATTTGGCAACAATCTAGCGACAGTTCTCTTACGTATTATATTTCTACCGCACTGTTTTTTATCTGAGAAAAAATAAGCCTCGGGTGATGGTGATAAAGACTCGTATGATTGTTCTAAGACGTCTGGCATTTGAAGCCGCTTTATGAATAACTCGTCTCCGTGCTCACCTTCTGTGTGGCTTTTGGCATATTGTGATGTCACTAAGTCTCCTACTTGTACGATTCTTTAGTTCTACTCCCTTGTTTGATTTCATGGCTCTCTCCTCTGCAACTGCATGGCACTGTTGGGAGTCAACGTCATCTCGGGTCGATGGCAGTCAACCGAATAACACCCCCGGCATCATGAATTTTCTCTTGCTTTTCAACAACAAAAGGCATATGGCAGGTCATCGCACTGATCGATATATCGAATTTACCAATTCTATTCTATTCTTTGGTAAAAAAGAGAAGGAAGATAAAATAGAATACTAGTAACGCATGTAATGGCCGATTCACATTTTCGCAATGCTGGGGACATACTAGAGGTTACATACTTATCTGTGTAGAGTTAATTGAGATCATTTAATGAATAGTGGATGGCTCTCTAGCGGCCCCCTCTCATTCTCTTATTCTATCCTTGCCATCTTCTATTAGATTTCACCGCCCACGTCAGA
Organism: Notospermus geniculatus; assembly: GCA_002633025.1. Classification (NCBI taxonomy): domain Eukaryota; kingdom Metazoa; phylum Nemertea; class Pilidiophora; order Heteronemertea; family Lineidae; genus Notospermus; species Notospermus geniculatus. The sequence continues at coordinate 156,784 of NMRB01001088.1, read as the reverse complement.
TTCACGCAAACATAATCAGAGACCTTCGGTTACAAATTTCGTTCCTTTATTTTCCGCTCCTGCGATTAAAATGAGCCATCCATGAACAATAGCACGAATGATGAAGTAAGAAAAAACATTCACCGGAGAAATTATTACTGTGAGTACCAATCGGTCGGTCCTTTAGCAAACCTGATCTGACGTCGATAATTGAAGATCTAAAGGCCAGTAATGGAAATTAATCGATCATGACCAGTGCGACCGTTAATGAATGAAGTTAAGGACAGACAGGTACAGTTACGGGACACAGCCTAAAAAGAGCCAATTCATATGATTTCTACGTAAAGCTTTGTGTAAAGCGTTTGGTACAAATTCTTTCATGTTGTTGATGTTTCAAGTTGTTGTTCACTCTCCCTTAAGGCATCGAAGAAAACAAACAATCAATGAATGCGACACATGATACTGATTGTCAACTACTGACCGTTAACGCTGCAAAAAACGTAGTAACTGTCTCAGTCCTTTTTTTGACGAGCAACCATGAATGGCCACGAAAAGAATAAAACCATGGAAAAATCTTAAGGAATTTCCCTTTGAGGCGCTCCATCTTTTTGTAGATAAAGGAAACCTTACGCGTAAACTGATTGGGCAAGAGATAGATCCTAACGTTATCAACGACCAATCAAATCAAGGCAAGGAACGTTCCCTACAGAGATTCGTCATGGAAAGATCGGGTCTGATAGAAGGTAGAATGCCTTGATTGATGAGGAGAGGGATGTAGTTTCTTGCGTCAGTCCCAGTTTTCTGTATAACGTCTGTGTATTGTGCTCAGAGGAATGACAGGCAAAAATGCATAATTCACGAAACAATACTTGTACCGGTTGGACCACATACTCCAAATAATACTGCGTGAATCATTCATTCGTTTCATACGCTCGCATTCAGATCGTATCCATTTTCTTCTTGTGAAAAAAGCGCTAAAAATCCCACGCAATTTCCCAGTGGTCCTTCACTGTACCATTTGTAGTGGACAGAGAATACAAACAGCATATTTTTTGATAATGGTTGAAATAAACTGGATTGGTCTGTGTTACCATGGGTCCATGAGAGCCATTGCTACCTAAACAGATCTATCTACTGGAAGTCAAACACCATTATCCAGATCAAATATCAAATACAGTTGTATAAACCGGCAATCGTAATTACAAGCTCCCTTTGTTTCCCAGGGAAAACGCCGAGGGTATTTTCTAATGAATTGGAACGCTTTTGTAGCATGCTGTCTGTTGACATTCAACAGGTACTCAGTGCAAAGAGCTGTTTCGATGATTCAGAAGGTAAAGATGCGTCCTGCCAGAGTAGGACTCCATTGTCAAACTCTTCCCATGTGAAACATTTAGCCGCTAGACTTGTCTCATCCTACAGATAAAGATAGACATAAGGAAGACTGCGACATTGAAGGACCACTGATTTAGGACGCCTTTCAAACGTCTTTCATCAGTCATCGTCATCGAAACCTCCATTTTATCCAGGCTGTAACATTACTGCCACATCGAAACGAGGCCGTCAAGGGCTTTAATGTCGGATTCCTACGATGAGAATCTCGAAATATTTCAACATGCGAAGAAATGACGGATTTCCAAGGACAGATGCCTACGTTTGATCGAAAGCACATCGTTTGCAGCTGTTACATAGATATCCATCGACAAGGAGTAATGTATTCAGATATTGCAATATCAGTATTCAAGTGATGAACCGATGTGCTTTTTATCTCTTACAGGCGTCTCTCTGGGATCGAGCTAGGGGGAGGATCATTTCTAGTCCACAAGATATACGAAGAAGAACAATCATCGAAACTGCTGGATACAACCACAACAGTATTGGGTGAGTATCACCACAGAAAAATCCTCACTACTTTTTGTTCGCTTCCTGCACGAACCTTTTCTTCCCCCATTTGTATGTGGTCCGTTCCTTGTCTTTGAATGAAACAATTCCGTCTCCAACAGGACATACATGTGCCTCTTCTCTTGTTTCCCCTTCTGTTTGGGGAAGATGAACTGTGTTCGGACTAATACCACTTGTTCCAGTACAACTAACATTCATCTTTCCGTGCTCGCAATAAGTCTCGATGAGCATTGAAAAAAAAATTATGACGGTCTGTAGCCTTCTCTCACAAGCCTTAAATTGCTAGGGACGTGATGCTGTCTTCACGTGACCAAACCTGATCTGATAATCGTTTACTATAGGACAGCATAGGTAGTTACTTTCCTTGCACATCCCCCGACGAAACAGAGAACCGAATTAATCTGTCAACGTATGCTGACAGCAAATAAAGGCACAATTAGTGATGGCAAAACGGTTGTCAGCGTTTTACCATAATGATAGACCAACAGTCGTTATAAAGGTGGATAACCAGCCCAAGGTAGTCATTGGTTGCTGGCAATGAGCATCTTATGAAGGGGAAAAACTGGTTCAGGAACATTTTCTTTGCGGCGCCAGAAGTAACGAGCAGGTGCCACCGGACGAAATATTGCATTAATGTCTGATGATTACGTTAAGTGCAGTATTTATGAGCTGTTGTCTGCGGTTTTGATAGTTGCTGGTGCTTTTTTTCGCTTATGCGAATGAAAACTCTTCCGTTCCTTCGCCTGTTCGTTGATCATTTGTCTTTCTGGAACAGCTGGCCGGCTGGCTACATTTCCCTCCAGGTTCCTTGATTTTCTGATGGCGGCAAGTCCGGACTGTGGCCAAGCCCTGCCGATGATTACTGGCAGGTGCAAACGCCATCTGAACTGCCGGTGGAGTGGGTGTATCCCTGGCCACAGCGCGAGGAGATGGACTGCAGTGTTCTCCGCATGGCTTTTTGTAAGGGTGGCCCACCTACCCGGCATGTTACCACCCTACCTTAGAAGTATAGCCACCCTACCTTGCAGTCCAATTGTGTAATGGTTTTCTATTACACCCCCTACCTTAAATTGGTGACCACCCTATCATAATTTGCAAAGTACTGAAAAAACCTGGAATTTCAAGGCTACCACCCGTACCTTAAGAGATCCTGCGGAGAACACTGGGACTGTATTTCGCGGAAAGTTTTAAGTTTCCGTTGTTACCGATACCAAAAAAAGGCAAGAATACGTCGTAGGCCCAACAGGTAGCTCCTGCACCCGTTTTAAACTTTGCCTGGGGGAGGAGGGGTCAGATAATTGCACGATGGTTTTTATCACCATCCTAAATCCCTGGTTGAGACCTTTCAGAACAAGTTCCAGAACTGGCCAGTTCACTTGTCAGTGATTAAGCAACATGCAAAAGTTGTGAAAACTCGCTGAGCTAGAACTTATTCCAAGAAGTGTTGAACAACAAAACCGGGCTTAGATTCCTGGTGGACTTTGATTCCTGTCACACTGGCAGTTCCAGAGGCGACTGAATTGGTAGAATTGATGACAACATTTTCTATTCGATTGATAGAAAGGGAATACGCTCTTTGACATGATTTTCAGATTTTCACCTGGGAGGGTCGAGCCTCGTCCTGCCAGTGTATCGGGAGTTACCGTGGATGATCGGACTTTTCGCTTTCAGTCTGAATGCAAACGTTGTATCTTTCGCTTATAGAGACAGAGAAGCGGTGTTTTGCGTCAAATATTTTTACCGCTGTCTTCAGGATTGATTGGTCCCTCTTTCTAGATTGGCTTTCCTAGCTTCCATTGACAACGTGTTCTTTCGCGATGCAGGTTCAGATTTTTCCCCATGCATTAGCATAATCGTATATCAAAACGTTAATCAGGGAAGAAATAGTCGCTACAACCTTTCTCCTAGGATTTGCATGTATTTTCCGTAAGACGGGTTCGTTCATCGCAAAATTCGTCTGAAGATGTCACACGGTTTGAGTACCGTTAGTAAAAACTGCATCGGTGCATGAAATATTGCAGGGAACAAAGAGATTGTCGCTAATGTATTTCCATTGTGAATGAGGTATGCATTGGATTTCCAGGCAGGGTATGTGATAACTGATCGATTCTCATTGACCCGCGGAATCCCATCTCCGGAAAGCCCATCCATCAATATCTCGTGATTGAGATTTCTGCTCGTCTTTCGCCCACGCTGCTGCACAACATATAAAAAATTGAGCGAAGCGCTCAGATTCAGAAACCTCTTCGAACTTTTCACCCGCGGCACTATAATACCTACTGGTAATTATATCATGAGTCGTTCGCTTGAAGTTTCTGCCGAGTCGAACGATTCTAAGCGTAGTATTTGGAGATTACATGAAAAATGGAGACCCATCTCGGCGTCTGTTCCAAGATGCTGGTAAACACTCGAAGCTGACTGGAAGACGCTTCCCGAAGTAACACCAGGGTATAGAGAATTATTGATCAGGGGTACGCTTGGGAGGATCTTTGATGTTTGCCAGGCCGAGCATCCTGATGGCCAGTCTGTGCCTGAGCGAATTGTTTATTGATGATAGGAGCAGACGACGATCAGTGACCCGGATGCAGAACCGAATTTTGATATGAAGGACTCGTTTTAGCAGATGGAAGAACCGTGTTCAGTGACACGATCGAGGGGCTCGGTTATTGAGGCTACGTCAAGTTTGCGATGGTGAAATTTGAATTCAACAATCACGTGACAAAGGTCAGCCAGTGATGTTTGACTCTGAAGAAACAGCCGTGGCAATATCAATAATGCCGTACAGTGCACATGCGCCCCTTGATCCAAACGTAAGGGACTTAGAGGTCGACCGGCCTTGCGTCTTGAAGCAACTCGACGGATCCGTCGCAGATCAAAAAACCACCACGCGCAGGTCGACATTTCAGCGATTGAGAGGAACTCGGAGCAACTGGCAGTGACCTCGAACAGCACGCTCATGTCGATAGCGCGTCTTCCATGCCCTCCGTCGATTCCACCGCCGCCATTTTCTTTTTCGGTATACGTCACGTGATTTTCAATGAAATATCCACGTTCAAGCAACTGATCAGTCGCAAGCAGGTGCAGGTCGACGGATCTGAGTGGAACTGGAGACAACTAGCCGCCGAACATTGTCACGACAGGTAGCGCTCCTACCTCGCACTGACCTGTCACCGCGCGCGCAAGGCATCATGGGACATATTGGGACTACTTGCTGCATTTTCAAGATGGCGGGCGATTCCTCGCTTCAGGTTGAAAAATTGCAGAATCTCTCAAAATAGGCCTACCTAGGATGTCTCCGTGTGTTGGTAACACATTATCCGTCATGATTATGACATACATAGGCCTATATTGTGTGAGATATGCTGTATATGTCATGTTGGCCACTGACAGTTCGTTAGTGCGTCGTCACACTACAGTACACTACACACAGTGAATAGCTGCCGTGGTCATAACTCGAATATCATCCTTTTCTTCTCAACAATGTCATGTCTGTGACAATTTCTCATCAGAAATAAAAAATCAGTCAACTATTTGCGAAGTCTGCAAGAAATAAGCCTCATAACGCTATTTTCTTATAGGATTTACTTTCGTGGCGTAGTAGATCACGTGATTACCGAGTTGAGGCGGTGATGTGTCCGCGTATTACTTTTTACGCCAAATTCGGCGTGATGCGGCTCGTGCGGACACAGGTTGGTGCGTCCATAACGACGCCTAGCGCCGACCTGTGAAACACAATGGTCGCCGAAAGTAGAACATGGGCAACTCGAAGCAACTAGCGGATCCGGCAGTTGCTCGAAGACGCAAGCGCGCTCAGGTCGACAAAATCGGTAACTGATCAGTCACTCCGAGTTGCTTCCATTGCTGGAGAGCTAGTTGTCGCGAGTTGCTTCAAGACGCAATGTCGACCTGTAAACCCCTACAGGCTACTGTACATGTATATCGGCGTCTCAAAGGCGCCAAACGACCCGTCTGATAATTACGGACTCGGTATGGTGTACATGTACCTTCGCCTTTTGACTAATTAATTTGAGCAGCATAATCCCGTCGGCAATTACTGAACCAACAGGATCGTTTGTATCAACTGAGGTAATCGAGCTTAACTGAATGTTGGAACAACTGCTGTCAAACTAAGATGAGGTCTTTCCAACCGAAGCGGAATCAAGATAGAAGAACTCCTTCAGACGTTTTCGACTGTGACATCCCACCAGTTGCCGAATGACGGGGGATACATCCGAGGTTCAGAAGTGGAATTTGATACTCAGCTCTGTCGTGACACATCGAGATAATTGGTGAAGGAAGAAGGATGCTAATAGTATTTAGAAGAAGACACAATGGCAGATTTTCATCTAGCAACTCAGTTATATCGTCTTTTGGTCCGAATCCGAGCGGGCATTTGGTGGATTTTCCCTAATACCGAACTACTCAGCGAAGTCATCTCTTTGTCAGATCAAATTATTGGATGATATCTCATATGGAACGAACATATTGACAAGATAATCCGAGCCAGGCACACGGACAACAGATATGAGGATATACGGCAATAAAATCATTATTCTCCTCAATATTCATCGAGTCCGCGACCGATGGCCCGGATGGGCGACAGTAACCAAGCGAATCCCGACTGGAAAGGCAGCTTATAATGCAACAGGAGGATACGACCGCGTATCCTATTGCCTGAGCCAATCCATTATCTATGATACAAGTCAAATAATATTGATCATATACAAATATTTGTTGGATGGTATCTATTAGCAATGAAGGATGAAATGGGGTTGTTTCAATCTGGGATGGCCCTTGGACTGATGCCAGCTTCGAGCCAGATTGGAATAAATTGTGGTGACACGAAATGCACCTCAAGTCAGAATCACTGAAGTAAGGCATTCGCAAAGATGCAGCGCGGTACGGCAACGATAGGGCCGCGATTTTGCGGTATAGGTGCATGTAGGCCCTGGGAGAGCCAGAGATCCACAGACCATGAACCTATTAGTACACTGAACCAGGCGGACAAATCTACACATGATTCTTCAGCTCCTATAGGCTTGCCTCCGAATGATTTCGTGTTCACTTACAGCCGTAACCCTGTTCGTACTCTATCCGTTCCTTCCTTCGTTCTTGACATTTTCCTTCAAGCGCTATACCAACCACCACTTGTCCCTATACCGGAAAGCACCAACCACGGTCAAGCCCACACCATGAGTTGACTATAGCAGCTCTCGTCTGGTTATCAACTCCTGATTAAGTCGACGTCCCTTGGTAACAGGGAAATGAAGGGATAGGGAGGGAATGAGAACGAGTTGCCAAGAGGAAACGCGGACAATGTCTTGAGGTACTTAACGGTGGTTTGACAGGATTATGGGCCAGTTGCATTAGAGGCAAGGCATGAGAGGGTACTCAAGCGGTCGTTGACAGACCTTTCTCACGCACTTCGCGAACACCGTACTGCAGGTATGCCGACGTCGAGATGCTGTCTCCGAAAGATGAGAATGAATTTGATTACGGTGTCTGAGTTAGCTTGTGCTCCAATGGTTTCAGATGCGTCCTGAATCGTCCTGAATCCAGAAGTGCATGGAAAGAATGTCTGTCGTTGTCCAAATTCGGTGCATCCACCTTGGTGAGGTTTCTAAGACTTTGGCGTTGACGACACCACCATTCAGACTTGGGTCTACGTGACACGGCAATTATAGACTAAGGGGCCAGGCATCCCTGGCGATCGATCTATACATCAAACAACCCGCTCAAATTGATATGACCTTGAATTAATGACCATCATTCATCACATATATGTCAGCAGCCAATTCCTGATGGATGTTATCAGCAGTCACGGTGTCCAATCGTGCCTTCCTTCACGATACATACTTAATGGAAATGTGACCTAAATTGCTTGTCGATACGTTTTATATACAGTTTGATCAGAGCCGGACTTCTCCTGAGATCTGATGTGAAGACAAGCAGCTGGCAGGCTGAAATTATCGCGTTCAAGGGTATATCGAGTCGTCTGGACAGAGTCGATGTTTACAGCGACACTAGTGCGTCTACGTAGGGAAAGAGGCTTTTTTCGGAGATTGCCTTCTCCAATGATGTCGCCATCAATAGTAAAGCTGCGGCAGAAAACCTGATAGTGGTCCGTTGAATCGAGCGAGTGACTGATGACTTTCTCTGTCGCCTCGGAGAGAAGGATGATATGATGCCGTTGCATGAGGGGACTAAAGCATTTAAGCGGCCACTCAAAGAATGCAGTTACGGTTGACCGCTGTTCGTGAACGCCTTCGATGACGTCAAATGGGGGGAATAGTTCAACAACAAGCCACTGATTTATAGGAAGGATCTACCTCGACGACGAAGAAATCGTAATTCGAGACATGGTCATCGCCAAGCTGCAGCCTACAATATTGTCCTGATAATGATACCCATCCCTTCCCTCATTAGGAGGTGTGTCGCGCTCCTCATGCAGTGATATATTTCACAAGCACACAGCGCTGACATATCTCACCCTGACGCCATCAGCGATAAGCAAGGCGGAGAGAAAAATTACCTCCTCAGGATAATAGCTTGCTAACAAGATAATGAGCCCATATTGCAACCACGGCCTTCAGGAACGACGGCAGATACTGAGATGACAATGTTACCATCATTAGATCGTGTAATAAAGAGATATAACCGACAGGCTGAGGCTTTTATGTAATCAAGAAAACTGACGTACTTAGAACCAGCCGCCGGTAATGAGCAACCTTTAGATCCCTTGCCCATGTGCCCATTTTTATCATATACACAAAGTGCATTACCCCGAATGTCTCCGGGTATAAAAAGAAATTGGTTTCCAATAAAGCGATAATACTGAACCAATAAGCTCTGTCTGTGTTATATCAACAATCATGCATGGTTCGTGGCTGGAGGTGGATGCGTTTTATTTCAGAGGAAGTAATCTTATAATCTGCTATTCAATTTTTAGAGCTGCCATGATTTTTAAGGTCATCGGGTGACGAGGCGAAACAGTGTTTTAAAAATTCTTTCGTATGACCTATCGTCACTAAGTTTTGTAGGTGTGTAAATTTCCCACACTCGGGGGACATCAGACACCGGATTCCCGCCAGACCTGATTTCCGCCACGCTGGATTCCCGCCACACCTGATTTCCCCACACCTAATTCCCGCCACACCTGATTCCCCCACACCTAATTCCCGCCACACCTGATTCCCACCACGCCGAATTCCCGCCACACCTGATTCCCGCCACGCTGGATTCCTGCCATACTTTTTGCTCCTTGCCGGACAAAGATCAGCCTGCAGTGCTTGCCGGAAGTTCCAGAAGACAGTACTTCCGTTTCCCTTCGCACGGCCTCTTGGTTTGTTCGTTGCTCATCATTTGTAGGAAGATAACGCCACCAAATTAAACCTCAAAGAAAATCGGACAGATTTCAGATGGATTGGACCTTTAAAGAATACAACCGTTTCTCAGATTAATCAGGCACGGCCTGCACGTGATTCTTATGGCCATCTAAACTTATTGATCTGATAGATCCAATCAGTAGGTGGCAGGTTTAATTCAATACCAATCATGATTTGATTGGTCTGAAATCGTATTAGCGGCAATGATTAAAGGCAAGGTGCTATCATGCAGGTTGCTTTTATAAGGAGAACACGCTGGATGAGTCGGATATCATTCGATTAGTGACTCTAATATCTGAAAATATGAAAGTCAAATGAGAAAGACGATTGATCCATGCTGATTTTTCCATTCGATTCTTTTCAATATTCACCATGTGTTGACTTAGCGCTAGGTAGACACGTGTTATACTCCTATCGATTTCACCGATGTAATTTAGTACGTGCTCCACACATTTATTGACTTATCGCCTTGTGCTGTACTTTTTGACTTAGCGCAATGCGATTTAGCACGTTGGCCTACATGGTGTATTGACATGCCAAGGTAAGATGGCTGTCGGATGCAACTGACAGATGTTACCCCCAACCCTGACCTTTCCCCTAAGCCAATCAGAATAATCGTTGTACTGAGTAACAAGCGCTCTGATTGGTTCCCACGTTTTTGCATTCGCCAGTGCATGGTGAAATGTGTCTCGTGCTGCGCGGCAAGCGTTTTTCGATGGCATGGGTGCGGTACTGTCGGCAATGTGACTTTAAAAAGACTGACTTCACGGTTCATTTATCTTGTGGTGTCCGGCCCTCCCGATATATCTTGGCCATTTCCTGGCTGCCTCCGGTCACCTTTATACAGGGAACTATACACGGCCTTTGCTAATGTCTTAATGGCCAGCCGGGCGGCAAAAGCTATAACGGTTAATGGGGTGTAAGAATTAAACGCCAAGTGGCCAGTGTTCGGTGGATGGAAGTCTGCCCGTTGATTACATTTCTTTCACTCGGATCGTTCCTAACTAGCGAAGGAGGAGACTGATTCCCTTGGAAGTACCTTAGAAAGGAACCATCGTCAAGCCGCGTATATAATAAATAAGTTGTGCTTGCAGGCATGACTGATAGTGAAGACTGATTTCACGGTCCATTCAGCCAACAAAAGGCTGTAGGTTACTGGGTCTTCCATGCTAGCTGAAGTACATGTATATCACAGACTATACGTCTGACGCTAATGATGTCGCGTTCGGAAGTTTCATCTCCGAATGGAGTGTGTTAAATCTCATGAAAGGTGCAAATCAGGGACAACTAAGGTTCTCTAGCTTTTCCCGGCTCAAAGCCACCTCTTCCCGCTGATGTTGCTTTCATCTTGTGTCCTTGCCTGATCTGCTAGCCCTGATTGCCAGTCACCAGACCATCTCCAGTTCCATCTGGCTAAGATTAGCTGCGGTAAGATGGAGGATTACTTTGCATCTTTCTCATAAAACCCAGCTCGCTCGCTGTAAGAAATAGATTGTTCTCGTCGGGTGATCCATTTCTTGTTATTGGCATCTATCGTACGTTTTCCTTTTTGTAATCACAGCATACGAATCAATGTCCAATATGGTGTCACCGGTGATTTAACGCTGTTCTCCTTGTTTCGTTGGTTTTTGTGCAATGGTATTGGTCAGGCAATGCTTCGCTTTCATTGGTCAATTTATTGCTTCATTCGTGTTCCCATTGGTTTGTTTATTGGTACTGTTATTGGCCAGGCATATGCCGTACTTTCGTTGGTCAGTTCATTCGATCGGTCAAATCCTGTATCCGATTTTTCACCTGCAGTGTGCTTCATTTGTATTGGCCAATTAACTGCTGAACTCTCATTGGCCAATTGCTTATATTTGCGGTATTGCTCATGTACCATGTGCCCATTCGAAGAAAAGCTCTCAAGAGCTTTCTCCGGCTATCAATTTTGTTTGACTAACATTCAAAGGAAGGGAAAGCTTCTTAGAATCGTTGGACTAAACAAAAAAAGAAGAAGAATCCAACCCCTTTCGAGTTTTTCTCGTGGGATGACCCGGGATTCGTCACCGTCTTCAGATACTCGTACTTCACCCAAAAGAATCGATACCCTGTTACAACTGGTCGTGCATCCTGAAAAGGGTTCCAATTAGTTTTGTGAGAATCGGATACATCACAGGAAATCTTGATTAAACCTGATTATAGATCAGTGGACGTCCCCATAAAATCAATGCCCCATCCATTAGGCCGTAATGAAGAGATCGACGAGGTTTCCTTAATTACCAGTATTTACGATGGGAGGTCTTATTTCCATCTTTTGTTTGAAGGGTAGCATCCCAAATATTGAACATACCGGACCCTGAGGAAAAGGTAAACACTTTTCGAACGTGGAGAAATGAGTGAAACGATTTTTTCCCCCAAGAAAAAACACCATTTTGGCGAGGCTGAGACTCCCATTTCATTTACGGTCGTACCCTCCCTCGGAACCAAGTGCGAGAAGGGGAGCGCGGGTTAAGACCCTGGGTGCGAGGATGGGGCCTACTCTACTGTTGGATATGTGTTATCGTTCTTCGAAGGTCGTCGAATTCTTCCAACATTTTTTTTCATGGTTGGTCACCTTTTGTGGAAATCTTCCATCTTGTTTATACGCATAGACATGAATTCTCCCAGTTCCAGCTGATTGAACCCTGACGCCATCTCTACCTTAAATGAGGCTTGGTGATTCAGAGCATCAGGCCAGCTGTCCTCGGTTAATGATGAGATATGTCAGGACATGGCTTCTCGTTGTTAGCGGATCGTAGATTACATGGCGTATCATGCGTTCACCGGCGATAGTTTGTCACGACAGTGTCCTTGCTTTATTGCCTGATGGATCTGATAGACATTACACGTGTATACCGTCTATGTCCAAAAGCAAAGAACATTGTGTGTGACTGGTATTTCACTGGCCTTTGTTGATAACCTGATAGTGGTATTAGTTCATACCCCACAACATTTTCGGCTGATAAATCCTGTCGCACAGAGGCAACAACTGGCGATTTTTCGTCAGCCAGTTTGGCAAATTTCGATTTAGTCGCGCTTCACCATCCTCTTCACCATCATCTTCACCATCCATGGGCGCAGCCATGTTTGTTGACGTCAAATCTGCCTTTGGCCAATCAGATTCGGATGCTCAGATCTTGACACTCGCCACCTGGCGGTAACGAAAGTTGTAGTCTTTTCTGCCAGACTCTCGCCTGTGTAACTAGAGCGAGAGGATGGTGAAGCGAGACTAACTTCGATTTTCATGCGATTTGAGAGCCCGTGCTGTTTCAGGTCAATCGATGGAAATCGCCAGACCCTGCAAACGAGGTGCACGACCAGCAACATGTGGCACAAAAATCAAACGTGTTTGATATTCAGAATTACTGTTTCCGGTGTAGCCGGCAGCAGTTTTCAGTTGTTGCCGAACCCTAGCAGATGCCGTGCCCATGCAGTGGCGATAGTCGTGGCCAGGTGATAAAGTCGCATGTTTAGTGTGTGCGGTAGGCTTTGGAAGGTGAATGATTGGATTTGAGATCGACAAAGTCTGCGTGTGGGGACACTGGTCGATGAGACCACTCTCGTCTCTGTCCCTGCAGTCGAGCAGCAGATATCCGGTTGCATTTGAATATGACAAGAATACGCCGTTCGATCGAGTCTACGACTAAACAAGAGAACCACTCATTCCACAGGTGTAGGAAGACCACCGGCACTCGAGGGGAATAAGGCAACTCTTCTACGAATTGATTCCATCTTTCGGCTTCAAGATGCGCCGTAAATGTTTCCCCTGTGAATTTCCATGAGGCTAATTTAATTAGGTTCGCCTCATTTTCGGTAAATGGAGATTTTTTCTCTCCAAAATACAGTAGGGATGTTGTATAGGTGTTCAATGTAGCAAATTGGTTCTCTTTCATCCTCTAAAACAAGCCGAGCAGTGGTACAGTTATTTTCGTACCTGTTCACAGGCAAAAAGCGGATGTGGCCAGTAGTCCGGCAGGTTCCTTGGAGTACGACGGATGCTGGTTGGCAGTTCGCTCTTGGTGATTGGTGTTCAGTGCGACACCAGGAAAGGGATTGGACATATACAAGTGCATACTTGTAATTACACCCCGACATTGTTATCTCTATCTCCGTGTGCCTGCCTGTCGCTGATTACTATCGATCCCGAACCGTTCGGCAAACCCTAATCTACTTAAACCTGATTGGCATGCTCGGGCATCGATTGCCCGATTTGTTAGTCTTGGTGCTGTCCAGGAGTCGGTTATTGGTTAAAATCAGAGGAGCACTTTGTCAGCAAACCAGTTTCTTTTGGACGTACAGCTTCCCGTGGAGTAAAACCTTGGTTGTACTTGGTATTTCAGTGCGCATTGTTGAGACCCAGTGCAGTGTCTCCCATTCTTCCATTCAAAAAAAGTCCAGATAAAGTTAAAGGTTGATACCAACAACGGTTTAGGTGTCGTCCGACTTAGCTTTCCGGTCCCGGTTTCCGGTAGTGGTGCGCAATACAAGAACAGAATTTATTGCACTTGGCCCTTTTCTACAGTCCAAATGGCAGTTCCCACCCTGGTCCAGGGCATCTGTATTACCTTCTTATCAGCTTATGTCGACGGAACCTTCTCATATGTTCTTAGGTTTGCCTGCGGGTCTTCGTTTCCGGTACGTGGCCGACACAATTCCGTTTCCTGCAGGAGGCTTTCATTTCCGTTTGCTTACACTTAACTTTTTTACCGTCACCCTGTTATTTACTCGGATGTGTAGGATGAAGATCCTTTCACAAAGGGTATTTGTTTCTCCATGTGAAGGTACATGGTAGTTTAGATGGGAGGTGGAACCATGCAACGCCAACTACCTGTAACAATGACGTCAATATTGGAAGTTCACTTTAGTTTTCACCCGCGATATTTACTGAACGTGACATTTAGGGGATTTACAGATTCCTCGGAAGGGGCTATTATTCGCTCGTGGTGACATTCATTTCTTTATAAGTCGAAATATAAAGGGACAAAACAGGGATGTTGCAAGCCTTGGAGCTAGTCCTATAATGTCAACCGGCGCGACGTGCTCTCAAATACATTATTGTAAGGTGTACCGTCGGCGTCGTGATACTGTTACTGTTCAGTACTCACCGACAAAATTCCAAGCGGGACAGTGAAAAGAAACAAGAAAAACAAATATTATTACCCTTCTGCAAAATCTAAATCCAATTTCCAAACGTATGCAACTGAGGGTTAAAGTGCATACGAAATCTGTTCTTCGATAATTAGCTTCAAGATACAGCCAAGTACAGATAGGATTTTTACCACATCCTCTGTTGTGCATGCAGCTTCAACCCGACAAAAACTAAACGCAGAAGATAATGACTTATCAATAACCGTAATGACACAGCTCTTTTCAAATATCACCGTGACCTTTACAGCATCAGTCAGTCGCAAACAGTAGTAATAGCACATCTGAAGAATGTTAGCAATAGGAATACGCATTATGTACATCGATAAGAATGACGGATCCGTTTTTGATCTCATTGATGTCGTACAAATGGGCTTAAAATGGGCGTGTGGAATAGAAACACACGTATTGTGTAATACCCCTTGTAAACTGTCATCGATCGACGAAATTTTCGATATTCACAGGCAGAATCTATATTGATCAGTCAAGTCATATGACCGGTCAGAAGTGACGTTTTCAACGGAGTCCGCTCTGACCTCAGGTGCTCCGGCTATTCCTGGATTTATTTTGTATGCCGGACTCAATGGCTTGAGGCGTTCTGCATTATGAAGCAAATGTGACAGAATACGCACTAAATCTGAAAGCAACGGTCTAAAATCGATATATTATGAGCTATATGTGGCTCTCCTAATCAACATGGCACCTTAACACGCAATATTTCAATAAATAGGTATCAAAACATACGCGATGATTCCAAAAATAGGTATCCAGTTACGTTGGAGAAGACACATCCATGTGTGCCTACGGCGAGATCGCTTCATTCTCTCCGAAAAAATACTTCGTGCATGCCGTGCGAGACGACCGTAGCGTTCCCGGAGCTATGGTTGTACCTGTATCAGACGTAATTATGTGCGTAAAACCTGCTTTCAGAAGAAAATTCATCATAAAAAATATACATGTACTTTTTTTTGATGATGCTGACGATGAGAATGACTGCAGCACCACCATCTTTATCATCGTCAACAGTGCGTTCCTCAGTTTGTTGACACTGTGAATCCCATTTGATTTCTCCCTTTCGCTCTCTCATTGGCAAGTATAGGTGGGTCTATTCGGTATCAAAATCACGATGATGTTTACGGCGTCTAAAGACGGGCGGTTTGGGATTTTTTTGGTACTGACAGTTACCGGTGTGCCTTTAGATTTAACTTCTTTCATTCAATAACCAACGTTGTTGCCTTGTATACCTGAAGGGCATGTCGTTGTGATTTCTCCTCCAGCCTCCTTCCTTCAAGAGAAAAAAGACTGACCGCGTCCAAATAACAACTAAGTCAATTTCAGCCTCCTCCTCCTTCATCGAAAGAACGTACCCGAGGCATACACCCCCTCCCACGTCCCTTTCATTCATGCCTCTTGCCTATTCACTATCCTAGCTCCCTCCATTCGATTCAGCTTTTGCTGTGCCGACGTCAGCGTTTGCCGCCTGCCTTTAGCACATCCAGCGATTTCTCCAATATAGTCGTCTGCTCATTCCATTCCAGGTATCAACAGAGCAGCGTGCTTGGAGAGGTTCGGCGAATACTTCTTCGACTACTGCGTGCGGAGCGGTTATGAGAGGGTCCTTCGGGTCCTCGGAGGGACGCTGGAAGCACTCCTGTCCAACCTAGATGCCCTCCATGACCATCTTGGCTCCACATACCCGGGAATGTCGGCACCGTCATTCAGGTGTATAAATAGGTATCAAAACATACGCGATGATTCCAAAAATAGGTATCCAGTTACGTTGGAGAAGACACATCCATGTGTGCCTACGGCGAGATCGCATCATTCTCTCCGAAAAAAATACTTCGTGCATGCCGTGCGAGACGACCGTAGCGTTCCCGGAGCTACAATGTATGGTTGTACTTGTATCAGTCGTAATTATGTGCGTAAAACCTGCTTTGAGAAGAAAATTCATCATAAAAAATATACATGTACTTTTTGTTGATGATGCTGACGATGAGAATGACTGCAGCACCACCATCTTTATCATCGTCAACAGTGAGTTCCTCAGTTTGTTGACACTGTGAATCCCATTTGATTTCTCCCTTTCGCTTTCTCATTGGCAAGTAGGCCTACATGTAGGTGGGTCTATTCGGTATCAAAATCACGATGATGTTTACGACGTCTAAAGACGGGCGGTTTGGGATTTTTTTGGTACTGACAGTTACCGGTGTGCCTTTAGATTTAACTTCTTTCATTCAATAACCAACGTTGTTGCCTTGTATACCTGAAGGGCATGTCGTTGTGATTTCTCCTCCAGCCTCCTTCCTTCAAGAGGAAAAAGACTGACCGCGTCCAAATAACAACTAAGTCAATTTCAGCCTCCTCCTCCTTCATCGAAATAACGTACCCGAGGCATACACCCCCTCCCACGTCCCTTTCATTCATGCCAGCTCTTGCCTATTACTATCCTAGCTCCCTCCATTCGATTCAGCTTTTGCTGTGCCGACGTCAGCGTTTGCCGCCTGCCTTCAGCACATCCAGTGATTTCTCCAATATAGTCGTCTGCTCATTCCATTCCAGGTATCAACAGAGCAGCGTGCTTGGAGAGGTTCGGCGAATACTTCTTCGACTACTGCGTGCGGAGCGGTTATGAGAGGGTCCTTCGGGTCCTCGGAGGGACGCTGGAGGCACTCCTGTCCAACCTAGATGCCCTCCATGACCATCTTGGCTCCACATACCCGGGAATGTCGGCACCGTCATTCAGGTGTACGCCACGGCAAGACGGAACAATTCAGCTGCACTACCACAGCACCCGGCCTGGTATGTTCCCCATGGTGTCCGGTTTGGTTAAGAAGATCGCACGAGAGCTGTTCCAGACGCGTGTGGATATCAAAATTCTATCCGAATCAAACACAGGAGATAATCACACAGTGTGCAATATATCTCAAGATAGTGAGAATCCCTCTGATAAATTTATTCAACCGAGGAAGGATAATTTTGTGATACAGAGACCCTTGAGGAATACGGTGTTCAGAAGATCGCGTTCTCGGAAGATGTCATCGCAATGTCAGAGTCAGGAACCGAAGGACTTGGCCCTGGGGGTGGAATCCTTTTGTCGGGCGTTCCCGTTCCATGTCATGTTCGACAGGAATCTAGAGATTCGGCAGGCCGGTGTGGCCATGCTCAGGGTGATCAAGACGTACAGGAGGCGGCATAAGAATCTCAACTTTTTGGATATATTTAGTGTTGTAAGACCTATCCTTGATGTCAACTTTCAAGAGCTATTAGATCATGCTAACACGGTGTTCGTGGTGACGACCAAACCTGGTGTCATTGATACTTGTTTGCGAAAGCATGAATTTCTAAAAAGAAGCATCTCTTGTAAGACTGATAATGAAAGGGAAAAAGAAAAGGAAAAGGAAAAACAAAGGGCTGAAAATGAAAACGAATCAACGATGCGTTTGAAGGGACAGATGGTATATATTCCGGAATCGGACAATATTTTGTTCCTATGCTCACCAAGGGTTCAGAACTTGGATGATTTGAAGGGCAGAGGATTGTTCCTGAGTGATATCCCACTTCATGACGCCACGCGAGATCTCATCCTAATCTCACAGGCGAGACGCGCAGAACGTGAACTTGTAGAAAAACTAGAGGATACGTCAAATAATTTAAAAATGTTGCAAGCTCGTCTGCAAGAGGATAAACATAGGACGGATGAGCTGTTGCATTCGATCTTGCCTCCTACCATTGCCGAGAGGTTGCGGCTGAACCAACCGGTCGAAGCGGAAAAATACTCCCTGGTTACTGTACTTTTCTCTGATGTAGTTGGATTTACTGCACTCTGCGGCAACGAACAGATCGTTCCAATGGATATTGTCCGGCTTCTCAATCGGCTTTATACGCAGTTCGATGTACTATGCAGTATTAACGAAGTCAGAAAGGTAAGTTTTACTTTGATCAACAATTACCTACGGTAGTTTCTAGTACCCTTAGCGAGAGCAGTCGGAAAAACCCTATAGACTTACTCCTAGCTCTGTCTATTTGCTACTTATTCTGTGAGAAAAAAAAAATTCAAAAGACACACTCTGCACGAATTACCCCGCTTCACAAAATCTATCCAATTAGATCGAAGCTAGTGCATTTTCATTTCAATGAACGATCATGTGCCTGGCCTACTCGATACATCAATTTCCCGTTATTTCCACTCTAATAGAAACCACCAACACTCTTGTGTTCCATGTTCATTTCCTTTCCCTGAGAGATCCGTCTCGTTCTTACTACACAAGATGCTACCCTGTACTTGGTGTACTTGTAGCATTGAATTTTTAGTTTTCTCTGATGTAGTTGGATTTACTGCACTCTGTGGCAACGAACAGATCGTTCCAATGGATATTGTCCGGCTTCTCAATCGGCTTTATACGCAGTTCGATGTACTATGCAGTATTAACGAAGTCAGAAAGGTAAGTTCTACTTTGATCAACTACGGTAGTTTCTAGTACCCTTAGCGAGAGCTCTCGGAAAACACCCCTATTATGCTTACTCCCAGCTCTGTCTATATATTTGCTGCTTATTCTGCAAGGAAAAAAATTATAAAAGACACACTCTGCACGAATTACCCCCGCTTCACAAAATCTATCCAATTAGATCGAAGCTAGTGCATTTTCATTTCAATGAACGATCATGTGCCTGGCCTACTCGATACATCAATTTCCCGTTATTTCCACTCTAATAGAAACCACCAACACTCTTGTGTTCCATGTTCATTTCCTTTCCCTGAGAGGTCTCGTTCTTACTACACAAGATGCTACCCTGTACTTGGTGAACTTGTAGCATTGAATTTTTAGATTTCTTACGGTTGAAAATAACGCCAAGGAGGTAAGTTTCAGCGAAATTGCAAAAGGAGGTCTGAAGATAGGTAAATAGCAGAAATAAAACGAAAGAATGAACTTTGAGGAAGACCAATTAGAAAGACTGAAATTCGAGAGTGACAGGAATAGGCCTATGTCGTACGTCATATTTTTCCCGAATCGTCCGATGAGAATTTTGCAACCTCAACGCCTATACCATTCCAACACTATCGATAGTCAACCGTGTCAACGTTTCGGAACTTTTATTTCTTCATCATGGTCAAAATGGCACCATTTCGACCAAACAATCCATCGGAAATGTCTCTAATGGATTCCTTTATTAATTTCTAGCATTATACGTACCCCAAATGTTTATAAAATCACTCCTTACAAACACATAATATTTGCTACGTATCACGACACATAACAGCCACCCCTTTGATCTTACAAATCTTTGTAAACCACCACAGGCGTTGGGCAAAGTGTACACACCGGGTTCATCACGCTTTAGGGCTGTACATGGTTGACATCGCAAATCTTATTAGATTAGTGGTAATCCAGACGACCAGGATAATTATGATATTGATTTGTCGGTGGACAGTTGATCGTCTGTGCATTTTGTGTCCGTGTGCTAGTGTATGTACATGTAGGCTACAGGCTACTTTGCGTATGCAACTAACTGGCCACTATGAATTTTCCAATTTTGCTTATTTTTGACAAACAACATTTCTCTTGGATTTTACGTTTGAACTTCTGAGTTGGAATCGATGAATGCCAGAACGCACCGTTAACTTCGTCAGCAATACTATTACCACCTGCTTCGTAATCAACAATCCGTGGTATTGTCATACACGTCAAAAATCGTTACAGCTATTGGCACACTAATCAAGAAGGTTTAAAGTGCGCATGCACGGCAGGCTCGCACTTGTCATTAACTTCCAGCCTCGTGTTATTCTTGGAAATGAAATTTAAATGCCTGAGTGCGGCATTAGTTAGATATAAACAAGTCATTAATAGCCGTCAGTGCTGATCAAGAATTGACTGCCTGTTCTATTAGCAAGTTATTGATGGCCAACTTTTGTCGCGTCAGTTCATTACTAGCAGCTCGTGCTCCGAGTAGCTTATGACTTCCGCAAGTAGCAGCAAGGATGATGTACAACATTTTCTAGTGGACCAACATCCTGCTGTATTTCTTAATAAGTTTATCAGATGCTTTTTTCAGGCTGATCATCCGCCATCAAAAGGAAATCAAGTTATCAGTGCCGTCACTCAAGGCACCATAAAATTGTTGACCAACGGACGAGTTTTTCTTATTGCTGTTTGTTGTCCAATTGGTGGAGGCAGTTTACTGACAATTGCTATATTTGGACTAGCACGACGAGGTTGATATCTTTGACTCAACCCATCATCTGTCGATCTTGCATCCCATGCGGTGCAGCACGAGTTGTTTATGGTCTCCTAAGGATCCTTGCAGGGCGATCTTGTCTTGTTGACAAGGGACTTCACCCTTGGTTTATTACCATCACTGTTGGTCCTGATCGATGTCATCATTGGGTTCCCTGAGATGAGCTAAAGTTGCCATTAACCGATGTCCAAGAGGCCATTATTGGTGGCTTAATGATGCAAGGGGGATACTCAGTCGCTGTGTTAATTCGCCTGTCGAGACACATTTGTGCACCTGATCTATTTGGGTTCGTCCATTACGTGTTCGTAGCAGGTGAGAAATGAAAAATGTGCCGGTAACTTCTTTTTTACATACAACAATATCGTTAATTGTATTGATTTATCGTCATATATTATTATTCAGTGACTGATCAACCCAAACAACGCCCGGAAAGATGATGTAGGTGAACTATTGAATGAAGATATGATTTATAGGTTCAGGCATGCCACTCGCAGCTGCGAACATACACTTATGTCAGTATATTGCAAAACTATACGGTCGTGGGGTTCCCTTCGTACGTGGCTGGGAAAGGACATTAGTTTTATAACTCGGGGCACCGAGTTATAATAAGTCGGGGCGTTGACTCGGGGGCCGAACTTCGTAGTTCGACATCTCTACAGGACAGTGGTATGCCCCATTTTTATTTGTCGTCTTTCGAGTTTCCGGAATTGCCCCGGTTTGGTTGCCTCTCCTCTTCATTAATAGAAAATCGCAGCTGGACTAAAGTAGCGCTGCATGACTATCAAACAAATTCGAGACAGAATTTTTGCAAGCATCCATTTGCTTCTCTGGTGAACAGACATTCGCCCCAGTCAGTCCTGTTACGAGTTTGTCAGAAGGCCAGCCGTAAACCTTCGGGTGATGTCTGATGAGACAGCAGACAAGAGCTACGCAGATTGAATATTCAACCTGGTCACGAATGGACCGCCGATTATCCCACGCAAAAGTTCTGACTCGATTCCCCTTGAGGTTGATATCTACCTCTAATGACCAGCTGTCCGCGGTATAAATGCTGTAATCGTACTGCTTCCTTCGTGAGGAGACTGGCGGCATTGTGGGGGTGTGCCCATGCAGAGTGTGCCGAAGCTGTTTGCGCTGCTAATGCAATCTGAATGAATTGCAAAAAGGAGTTCCCTTCACTTCTCGTGCTTGTTTTCGAGATGGTCGCAACTTTCAATCAACGATGGACATTTTATTGACCGCGAAGACGTCCGTCCATCAGCCGCTATTTGTTTTCGGGTTGTAGGTGTCCGGTTTACATTTCTGAGCTATTGGCATGTCTGTGGCATTTTCACATTTTTTGTACCTGGTGTCTTGGTGGTCAGAGAGCGTTTATCCTCCTTCTCTTAACGACGCCCCGTTGCTATGTGTGCCGTGGTAAGAACGGTGATCACGAACATTCGAGCGAACTAGATCCCAGGCACACCAGACTCAGTTTCACTTTTATTGAAAGGGAATCGAGCTCATATTATTCTATCATGCTAGTGTTGGGTGTGCTAGGCTATTTCTAAGGTTTCTACAGTTAACTTGATAGTGTCGTATTCATCATAACGTCTGCGCTGCTCCAGCAAATCGACTCTGCCATAGCTTAGGTGAGATAATGTGGATCGATAACACTTTCTATTACGTGTAATCAGCTAAGTATTTGACACTTTTTTCTCGTCTCTTCCTCCTCCTGTTACAGAAAACGACGCCAAAATGACTCAGATCCTGATGATTGAAATGCCTCAAAATATCCCTTCTACGTATAACTGCTGTAACTGCACACCCGGCATCTTGTAGAATTAATCTCCGGGTTTACACGATGCCGTGTACGGTACAATACATATCGGCAACACTTACGTTCGCTGCACACGAAACTAGTCGTTAGGAGGAGGGAGAATTCAAATCTGCATGCATCATGAATTAGCCAGTTCAAAAAATGCTAGCCTTACGTCGCTTCCGCGGCAGTACGAGTCAGTGTCCAGGGGATTCCATCTTTTATATCTTAGCGTTCGGGTGATTATCCGAGTAAAAAACTCGGGAGTTTGATACAGGCCGCACCTGGCACGATTTCTTACTACAGGCAATTTTGCTAGAAAAATTGCGAAGCGTGCGGTGGCCGGCAAAGGTGAGAAGCAAAGAAAGACTTGCAGGGAAGAAAGGCCCTAAGCAAGCATTATTGAGAATCAAACCGATTTAATGATATATTTTACACAGGATATTGCTTCTTCAATATTGATGACAAGACGAACTGCGGTCGACCGGCTTGTCATCTGCGTGGCGGGCTCTTGATCGCTGCATCCTCTTTCCTTAATGGATTATTTATTAGCGCCTGGTCGCGGTTATTACAATAAAACATACACCCTGGGTTCTATTAAAAGTTTAATACGTTGATTGGCATACTGGCTCCTGGGACGCATTAACTTGTGAATGGTCGATGACTTGTCGTCAGTGTAGCACGCAATGGAGTTACCATCGACCATGAAACGTCGGCTGATGTACGCATTATCCAGTCATATGAACTTTAGTCACGATTGATTGAAAGTAAGTTGTCGTGTATTTGCGGCGAAAGAAAAGTAGCCGGTCACCTCTCGGAATAAGTACAAGCTCGGCCAGTTTTCTCAGCTTGGTTGCTTGTTCCCCGACAAGGACACTGACCAGTTCTTGAACTTGTTCTGGGAGGTGCTGTGTTTTTGGTGGTGAATGATGGTAAGATACTCTTCACGTCTACCTGAAGTGGACATGGTCGCCAAGCTTCCTCCACCATGTTTACCTCACCTAATTGCTCGAGACAATGATGTATGTACCCGTCGCTGAACATGACAATCTCCCATTTACGCTATACATTTACGCGCGTTACCCATGTTCCTCTGTCAATAGTCATCAGTCTTGCTCAACGCACTGACGAACGACTTCCGGTTGTTCGGTGAAGAAACGGAAGTCGTTAAACGGCAGGTTTGAAGGTGACCCGGATTCGTCCTGTCACGTGTGACGACTTTTCCTTCTTCGACTTGTTATCGGCATATCCTTTCCTAATAAATAGTACACTTGTGAATATGTAAATGTCGCCTGTTTCATCAGCTGGTGAGGTTCTTTCCACTGATGCAAAACCACAGGAATTCCAGAAGTAATTTCCACATTCCAATCTATTGGCTCTATTTTCATTTACATCAGATTGAAGGTAGGAACACTGCCGACTGAAAGGCACCTTGTACTCTTGGATTACCCCAGGGTTCCCAACAGAACCCTCTCATGTTGTACTACACCCAAATGAAGAGCAGCCCACCCGCAGGCAAAATCTATTTCACATAGTGCATAACTGATTTTCGTGGAGCGGTATACAATTCATATATTGGTTATTTTTCATGAATCAATTCCTATCATTATTCCACCGTGTATAATGGTATTTTCGAAGTGTATTGATATACAAGCATACTCTTCGATCTTGTTTTGTCTGGTTTGCTGTTCAAAACTAGATTTTTTTACACTATTGTGAGGTAATCGCAAAATTGTGTTGAAATAAACAATCGATGATGACAAGGATAAAGGTTCACAAATCAACAATACCCTCTGAATTTGCTGAGTTGATACCAGGGAACCGCGCGCGTGAATATCTTATTGGTATCTATTTTATGATGGCAACTAACTCCCCTATTAAAAATGACTTGAGCACATCAAACACACACTTTTTACACCAAAGATAATTGCCACACTGGTTATGCAACTCCATGATAACAGATACCAGTTCTCGGCAGAGCCGGATATATGTAGGACCAGTCCTTTGTTCCACAACAACAACAAGGTATATAATCAGAAATTCATAAGCGATCGAATATATGTATATTAATTACTCGGTCGAAATGAAAGTCAGATAAGGTGACAAAAGGCCGGTCATTGACATTCAGAGATAAAATCTTCCTTCGAGCTAGGACTCGTATCCTTGACATTTGAAAGCAGAAGAAAGAAATCAATGACCAAGGTGATTCTGTTGATGTAGCTGCCCTTTACAAACATTACATGCCGATGCGGTTGCCAAAAGGTGAGACCAGCTGATCATGTTGCCAGATACCGTGCTGAAGAAAGTGGTATAAAAGCAATGTGAACGAGCACACATCCTTTCGTCTGGTTTGTGTGTTTCTTCTGACAAGTCGAACAAACAGTTTACATCAAGATAAAGTCGTTATCTTGGCGTAACGCTTACTGATGCCAAAACAACTCATTTTTTTCTAATCCCAAGGGCGTCCGTTTGATAAATCATTCCGTCTGGAATAGGGATCAAGACGATACATTCAGGACGTGGAGTGTGGGTGTATTTATTCAAGATCAATACTAAAAGGCAAGAAGTTTGTGAGATCGCGGTATAGAAAGAAAAGAGGGCATGCTTGGCTGGCATGTTTCTATGAATGTTCTACATACAACGCCATCTCCACGGTGACTTGAATCGCATGTTAAGAACATGTCTATAAAGCAAGGTTCATTGGCACACGGATTCGATCCGTTTCCAGTTCGTTTGCCCCTAGTTTTCCGGATACGACAACGCTGAAATCCATTTGATAGATTTTTTACGGACATGAACTGGACCAATTCCGTGTGCCAATGAACCTTGCTTAAGACGGTTCAAGAAGGATGTTTGTCCTGCTCCCCCGAACTTCGCCACCCATTAAAAAACAGATAGATCTCTTTAGCCATCCTTGCTTCATGATGACGATTCCCTAACATTGCTTTGTGAGGGGCACACTGATCGTTGTCTCTACTCAATGGGTCATATGAATAAAGACTAGTGAATGCTTTTACTTGAATTTTTCAATACAAATGCACTAGGCAATGCTGTACAAATCTGAAGTAAAAGCATTCACTAGTCTTTATTCATATGACCCAATGCCTATCCCGTCAACTAACGCAAACGTTGTTGCCTTATCTTTTCTATAAAGGCGGGGTCTCTTCTCTGACCCCACATGTTGTGTGGAGTCCAGACGTTTGTCGGAGTTCTGTCGCCTTGCATCCGGGTCAGTGACATTGAAAATCAACTCTTCTGTTACTCTTCCTAATCCAATTCCACAAATTACAGCTATCCGGCATCTGTGATCTATCAAGGGAATGGCTTCATAAGGCCATTCCGTGCTTTTTTGAGCCCGACTCTTTGTCCAACCCAAACATCCATGCAGTGTTATCTTCAGTTCTTACATTTACATAACCCCAAGTACATCGACAGCCAGGGCGAGACAAACAGTATTTGCATGTGCAATCCAAACAATACACTGCTCTGATAGCGAGTAGGACGTTGAGACAAGCTATAAATCCAGAATAAGATGCTTGTAGTGGAAGCTTGACTGATAACTGTCATTGCAGTACCACGACGAGTCATTCGGAAGAGTCGGCTGGTTCAAGCGAAATGGGGCGGGGATGATGGGCACATTGCCTTTTGCACATCACCGAAGAGCAGATGGCAATCTCGGACAAACGAAAGCTATTGCTTTTTGCCCGCTGAAACCCAATTGCTTTCTTACTCTGCGGATACCTTTTTACTGAAGCATGGGAAACGGGAGATAAATTAGCGTTTTCATGAAGAGCAGTTCAGAATACAGATGATTGTACTGTTGCAGTGATTGTCCCAGCCTCCCCTGATGGGTGCGATCATTATCTTTACAAAGTCACATCTGGTGGGTTTCAAAGAATCAGAGCGACAGTGCAAAGGGTAGAACAATTGGTTCGAGCGTATCTTACGTATCTTTTTAAGACCCAGGGGTGATATTCAATATCCCCAGTTAGGAATTACCCAGGATATCAGTAAGGGAGAAAATTAGAAAAATGCCCAAACGCATGCTGATCAGGCATGTGGGACGAATTAATGGTTCAGCTGCATGGTTTGGTGGGCGAGAGGGAATAAAGATCTAATAAACCAGCCTCAAAAAGGTGATTCCGGTATCGATCTCTGCATTCGTTCAATCAGTTGGGGAGTTGAAAGGCAGTTTGCTGTAACTAAAGATTGAGACAGTGATACATAGTCACGGAATGTTAGACTGGCAAGTCTGGCTGTTAGTCTTACTTTAGATGCAGAGGTTTGCTTCCTGTTGAATTGTTCTAGAAGAAAATCAAGTGATTTTCTGAAAAACATGTTTTAAGTTAAGTAATAAAGCTGTATTGATCGTACTTTTAGTACGCCCAGAACCTGGACAGGTGTGAAATAGATTCTGCGGGGTGCTCGATATTTGGGTGGAGCATGTACAAAATGCGGCACTAAAAGTCCCAGCGGCGACGGAACGCATTCCATGCAATGTAAACCAAGCGATAACACGCAACATCGCTGTTTTCTTGTCACCACTCTCAACTTCTTCTGACACTCTTCTCCTTATAACCTTTTTCCTCACTCGCGTGTTATGTCCTTTGCCTTTGATGTGCAAATAAACTGTCTTGTTGCGCTTATTTACTGTGTCTGATGTTGTTGTGCTCAATGTACCCAGTGTACCATCACCTGGCTTGAGGTTGCCTGACAACCACGAGGCAGGAAGTGCAGTCGGGCAACAGGTGTGTTCTTCGATGTTCTTAACCCGGGCGTTCGAACAAGCCGCCAACGAACAAACGAACAAAAAAAGGCAAAAGCAATAGCTCCGCATTCTTCAAAAAGGTGTGCATGTCGTATGATCTCACGAGACGAACCTCCTGCTGCTGTACCAGCCAACCTTGCGGTCAGCTAATGGCAAGTTTATGCATAAGTGTTGATGCATCTTGCCATGGCAACTGCTACGGGAAGAAAAGAGCGTTATGACCGTGTCGTGCAGGATGGAGCATCTTGACTGACCGGTTGGGTTGAAAAGAACGTCTTGCTCATCGTCGTCGACGGTCACAGTGAAAGACGATGTGCTTTCAGGGATGATACTTTCGAAACAAAATTCGCTAGTTTGGCTAGACATACTCGGAAGCCACGGTACTGCAGACGACTTTATTGATGTAATCACCCGATATCCACTTCCGCTGGCGGTATTCATGATCTTGTCAAGCGAGTCCAAAGAGAACGAGCATGTCAGAAGGGCTTTCGGGACCGAACTGAATGGTGGCTCCTCGTACTTTACATGATGAGGCAAATATATCACCCTATCCAGCCCGAGCATTTGAAAATGGAGCTGCACCGATGCTCCCTCCCTGTGAAAAGCGATCGCCTTGTTTCAAAGACGATTTCAATATCTTAGCTTACTGACACCTTAATTGCGAAGTGATAGCGCCATTAGCAGCTAAGCTTGCTGTCGTTCTGATCATGTATGTAAGCATAGCCGCAGGTGGTCGTGGCGTTTGTACACATAGCTATACTCTATGACAGCCAGCAGCTGCACGGTTAGGGTGTAATTCCTTTTGGCTGACGATTACTGTTAGATGGAAATATGTTTCTTTGAATGCAGTGAATGTCTTTTCCACGTGTTGACACTTACATCAGCGTACAGGATGGTCCAAACAGCAAACGGGTAGTATACTACGTACTTCCATTACGATTGAGCATCGCCCCACTCCAAAAAAACAGAATGACCAAGTGGAAACAACAGCTGCACTCGTCACCTTTCTTGTTGGTTTGATGTCCGGTTGTACGCATCTTCATTTTCATGTATTAGGTGACAGTTCTTTGGGGTGTCAGTTCTCTTCTGCATTGCATTATTAATCGGCAAATATTGTCTATGGAGCGAATAATATCCTCGTTCAATATTACCAGAAAAAATCTCCAATCGAAATCACCATTGTTACAGCTCAGTAGACTATACATGAACTCAACCCCAACTAATAGCTTCGTCTTTCTTTGATGACACATAATCATCGTTCTTGTTGGAGAGGACGCTTGCACGATTAAAGAGTTCAGATCCAGGCGTATAACATCGAAATCAGTTCGACGTTCGCTACATCGCCCGTTTGAGGTACGTATTCTCCTGCTCTGGTTAGGTTGCTCCAAGAAACTGATGTTGTAAATTTTAATTGCTCCTCTCCCTTGCCTTTGCCCAGAAGGTCGAGGCAAAGAAAAACAATTAGCGGAGATGAAAATAGGTTTCCAATTGCTCTGGGGTGCGTTTTGCTATTAAGCTCAAAATCACTTGCATGTTTTAAAGGAATTGTTCATCGCGTTGGAAAATGAAGAATGAAACAATTTTCCGAACGGTTTTATTGTATATCATATTAATTCACCGGCATCTGTCTTCTTCCTGACTGTTACCTTTCTTCTACTTCATTCAGTCGGTTATGCCAAAGTACTCTTGTCTTCCGGGAAATGATGCTACTCTCCTCTCTTCAGTTCTCCATGGTCTAATGTTGCTCCTTTTACAAGGTTTCCTTCCGGTCCCTTAGCAAAGGGCAGTCATCCAGGACTCTGCAGCATTGCTTCCATCCGAGTTACCATGATTGCCGCTCCCAAACGAACCAAGCTTGCATCGGCCGTATAGTCACCACGATTGTCTCCCAAACGAACCAAGCATACATCGGCCATACACGATTGCCACTCCCAAACGAACCAAGCATACNNNNTTGCCGCTCCCAAACGGACCAAGCTTACATCGGCCTTAGTAACTACATGATTGCCGCTCCCAAACGAACCAAGCTTACATCACCTGTATACTAACTCCATGATTGCTGATCCCAAACGAACCAAGCTTACATCGGCCTTAACTACATGATTGCCGCTCCCAAATGAACCAAGCTTACATCACCCGTACTAACTCCATGATTGCCGCTCTCAAACGAACCAAGCCTACATTTACATCGGCCATACTCACCATGATTGCAGCTCCCACACGGATCAAGCTTTTCTTCTTTAACGATTCATCCGCGACATTAGACACATTTTGCAGTTGGGTTGTGTTGTTTCCGTTGCTAGGTTACCAAGAAGCCGCAGTTTCTTCTCCCCAATTCAACAGCCAGGCGGTAATTTGGTCAAACAAGCCTTGTCAATTAACTTGACTTTTTGTTGTCAGTGTAAATAACATGGTGGCACTGATGATGATGATGATGTGTCATCCGGACTTTTTTTCACGGCGAGATTATACCGCAAGAAGTCTACTTCCCATTTTCTGACTGAAAAAACTGTACAATTCCTTTAATTACGGATGGAAATTTGTGACGAACAATCTATTGGTCTTACGTCTGTCGTCAGTCTTAAATTCTAAAACAGCGAGAGGTAGCGTGATATAAGCCAATAATGGCTGCTGGATTCTCGACAGTGCAAGGTTCCTGCCATGAGAATAATCACAACTTGAGAACTTGACTTTAAAAAACGTAACTTGACTAAAAAACGGTCGACAGGAAGAAGATGAGATGAAAGTGAGGCGGAATGGCGGCTCTGACACTCGATGATACGCTCTGTGGAAAAAAATATGCTTCAGTGTGGTTTTATGAAATCATAACCGCACCGCTGTAAAAGTCTGGATCAAAGAACGCTAATAGGCTGTTCAAACCCATTCCAAAGACGCTGTAACTCCAAGGCATCTGAGAAAAAGACCTATACACCATCGGAGGGCTCAGAATGCCGTAACATGGTAAAAGGTCTTTATAATGATATTAGCACTTCTCTCGAAACCTCATTATCACGGTGTTGTAGTATCAATTAATTTCAGTGAACCTCGAGCACAGTTCAGTGCCCTACGGCATTGTTTCCTTTCGGGCGTCGCATTTCCAATTTATGATCAAGATTCAACCTCAATCTTTGCTGCCGTAAGCATTCTCTGGCTCTCCCTCAGCAAGAACAACGTTCATCACGCCTGATATATGATATAAGGTGTCACACGACATCATAAAAAAGTTGCTGCAGTATCAGGAATGTTAGCAGTTCCGCAGAGAATTTTGTGACGACTCTAATTAGAGAGCGTTGGCAGGCAGCATCTCTTTGCACTTCTTCGCCATCAAAGATGTTTGCTCTTGGAGCCGTCTGCAGACAGGGGAATTTTCATATTTTTGATCGTGCAACGAACACATGAACAGAGGTACTGGCCATCGCTGCGACTCGTACCCTCAAAACCCCTAAAGAATATGAAATGAGACTGACTCGTTCTTCCGCAAGTTTCGGAGACGAATTCGTCCTTTTCTTGTGGTGAGAACCCTTACCGTACCCCTGACAGTACTTGGAGTCGTTTCTCCTGTTCCGAGAGGGACATCCGCCGAGGAGGGACACATTTTTCTTCGTCAGAGACTTCCTGTCTCTCACATTTCAGAGGGTGCCTAGGATGCAAAATGCCTGCTAGCTGCCAGGGGTGAACAACCCATACGATAGTCATTAATCCATCGAATCCATCGTAATCCTTTGCGGATTTGTCACGTCGACTGGTGATGATGACCAGTGTGTTAGTAAGCCATTTACATAAGCCAAAATTAGCAAGAGCTAATCTGGAAAGACGTTAGCTGACATACGTGGCTATAGCTAGCATTGGAGGTGTCACCAGTTTTTGTTAGTAGCTGTTAAGTTGCATTACTCGTCGATTTTGTCGAAGCAAACTGCTCAACGCTGCTGAAGCTTCACTCTGCTGAATGATTCAATGCTATTAAGACATCGCCTCAACAGATCCGCACTGGAGGAAAGAGGATTTACCTTGTCGTTGGTGCCGACAACATAAGCTCTAGGGAGACTGCCGGAAAGTACTTGAGAACTCGTACACCACGAGAGCCGTATAGGCAAAGTTAGATGGGCACTCTTCGATCCGCCAATTGAACGTGGGTCAGTAGCCTACCTACATGTACAGGACATATGATGCCAAATTAATTGGTTTGGTACCGTGACAGAGTTACTGTTGCCTGATTTTTTCGGACCTCTTCGGCCAAAAACGTCTCATGACATTCCGCCTCTGACGAAAGGTTGCGGCAGGCAGAAGATAGTTTCGAGGATCGTTACGAGGCGTCCAGACGTCAGGCAACCAATGACAAGAAGCTTCCTATTTCACGGCGACATACAATGACATAGAATGTCGTAAGTCACCCCCAGTCCCATGCATAGAGAAGATGTCAGAGACGTTGTAATGTTGAAACGTGTCCAATTATTGGGGGTATGGGAATGTCACTTCTGTCATGTACCAGACGAGAAATGTCTTGAAATATTGAAGGGATCCCGATAATCAAAATATTCATCATGTCGCGATCTGCCACTGGAGTGTTAAGCATCACCTCTTTCCTATCATTACATTAGGAACATATTCTTTAGGTACAAGTATAGGCGGCAGTTTCTTATATCAATTTAATTAAATTAAAGGCAAGGCTTCGTGCCATCTTCTGATACTGTCTCATTCTACGCTATCCGAAGAAGATCGATGGAAACAAAAGGTGGAATGGTGAGGCGAGGACCCCAGGCGAGGAATAGATTACATGGTTTGTCGATCATGGCTTTTGATAGTGGTCTGATGATACCGTACTCTTGAGGTTATCCGGCCGGAATATTGGGAACAAAAGTCAGCGCCGCAGAAAATGGCGCTGTGGGTAACAGCTCCGCAGAAAATAATATGGGCGTTGGGATGATGTTTTTTGTGATCACGCAGGGGAGCTGCATTTCATAGAGAAATGATATTGAATCGGAAGGTAACACCTGTCTATTGCACGCGTTAAAAAGGAATTTCTCAGACTAAAATTTGCTGTCAGGTGACACGATACTGCTATTTCATTGGTTGCAGTCAGTTTTGCCGCCGTCATTAAGAAATACTTTCTTCTGCTCTTTCGAAGGATACCTACCCAGAAGATGTACAAAACTGCATGTGTTTCCACACGCACGTCTACTTCACCTTAGGCTATTGTCGTCAACTTGAATACCTGCCGTCTCCTCCCATGCTTTGACTCCAGGGATACCTGAACTGTTTGAACTTTGTCTATTTACAATTTCCTTGACATATCGATTCCGTTTAATTTTACTAAAGTCCTTCTATAGTCTATAATCCGGGCTGACGATTTTTATTGATACGGGGATATACATGTATAACCTTTTAGAACTTGTCTATGGGGTATACCCTTGCACTCGGCACGACAGCTGGCTAGGCGCGGCTTCAGTTTTCTCGCAGGCTATCGGGTTCAACTCTACTTCTACCCCTTTTTGAGACTAAAGCCAAACCATGCATTTTCGAGGGATGCTAAAACTAATGAACTGGCCCCTTCCTTGCAGCCAAACGGTTTGATCGTTTGCAGCGTCCATTTCAAGTGAACGATGAAGCAATTTGTCTCCACCCATGCATTCACAACTCACATTGTTAAAAAACTCATTGCCGCAATCGATACGGTTTATATTTCTTTATATCGCATAACGTAGCTCCTAATGCTGCAGCTACCATCCACGAAGAGAGCCACTTGTTGTTAGCTAAATCAATAGCCTTATCAATTACATCTATATTAGTTAAATAAGGTGACACTTGATATTTAGACTCGTCGGTCGTGAAATTGTACCAGTCAATCAATCATCAGACCTGAGAACAACCAAGAGATTTCTTTTAAATCATGGTTAAACAAATTGGTGAAGCATGGAGTCAGAACTTGTGATGCGGACCGCTTAACTTTGGCGAGCATGAGGTTGAACGGACCTTTGGAGACATCGTGTATATCATTGTAATTGCTGTGCAGGTCAAATTTGGTGATCCATGCTGTATACGTACCGCTGCGTTGAACTCAAAATGCGTCTCAGTTATCAATGATGCTTTATGGAATCCACAGAGTTTACGCGGCATTTTGACCAAATGTACATGTATGTCATAAGAGTTAGTGAGAAGCCCGATTAGTGCGGGATGTCGGTACGTATGAGAAGGATAAAGCTGCTCTCCTTTCCTGGACACAGTGGGTTCCACTTGTCCGGGTTCGCCTCGGACGGAAATCAGCAAGGTCAGTCGTATTGCCAGAGCGCGGGGCAACCGCAGGAACGCAATGATATTGATGATCGAAGAACGAGCCAATGGACTATGATTGTTATGGGCTATCCCATGACGTCATTTGCAATCTCGGGAGCATTCACTTCCCCAGTGAGCACATGTACATGTACGTATACTTATCGTACCGATGTGCCGGTACTGGTGTTGTAACCTGTGATATGCATTCGTCCACGTTTAGTTCCAAAGTGCGTACGTGTGATCACACGTTGCTCACCGTTCCTGCGATTACGATAAGGATATTGCCAGACAACAGGTCGTCGTTGACACTCTTTTGCCGTGGCCATTCAAGTTGCTGACGTAGTTGTAGGCTATATCGATCCTTGACGGCAATTTACAGCCTCGTCGAATTTGTAACGTACTTAGTGCTGAGTCAGGGTAGGTCCGCATTGTTATGGCCACTCTTCATCCTTTTGTGATCTCCGGTGTCTCGTTTGTGTACTAAGTAGCGAATATCTAAATTATACCTTATCTCAGATTAATGCAGTCAACAGACAGCTTTACCTGTTAACAGCTGTGCAGAAGTAGTGACACTGATGAGGATGCCGTACCGTACCTTATGGAAATTTACCGAGTGAACTGGATACGGACAACGCGAGTTGCCGACCGCCAGCTGGCCACTGATTGACACTAGCGTGTCAACCTGTTCAATAAAAAACACAAATCTCATTACATGCAGTGCGGTTCCTTTTTCCGGCATTCAAAGAAATAACGATTTGCAACGGGAAATTGGATACAAACGACTTTGCTAATTGGATGAGGTATTTAAAGAATATGAGGGCACGCTTTACACGATATTCCGCTGCCGTCATCAAACTAATAAATTCACTTAGATTAACGCTGTGGCGCCGTGGTACCTTGTCGCATTATGTGAAGTGGAAGAGCCTTTAGGGGCTTACAGATCGACATTGCGTCTTGAAGCAACTCGACGGATCCGTCGCAGATAAAAAAAACACCACGCGCAGGTCGACATTTCAACGATTGAGAGGAACTCGGAGCAACTGGCAGTTAACTCGAACAGCACGCTCATGTCGACAGCGCCTCTTCCAAGCCCTCGGTCCATTCCAACAACTAGTCGCCGAAAAGTAGAACATGGGCATCTAGCGGATCCGGCAGTTGCTCGGAGACGCAAGGGCGCTCAGGTCGACAAAATCGGCAACTGATCGGTCACTCCGAGTTGCTACCATCACCGGAAAGCTAGTTGCCGCGAGTTGTTTCAAGACACAATGTCGACATGTAAGCCCCTACGTTCAGGTGTCGATCTTGGAAAGTGCATCCCAAACTCGGAGGCCGCAAGCGTCCACTGCTCCGCTCTGTCTGCTGTTGTATAGATGTAGGATTCTCCGCCTGCTTTCACTTGCCATCAGTATCGCTGTAGTTAATCAATAGTTCTTTCAATTTCTTTCTGTGGAAACTATTAGATTGATTCACCAAAGATTCTCCAAAGATAACTTCATAATATTCTCAATGATAGAATCAGAAATTGTGATTTTAAGCCGAGTAGCATCGGAAATTTGATTCAATGAGCTTTCTTTATCTGGAATTTCAACTTCTATTTCTTATCATGCTGAGGAGTGGTTTCCTTGCAAATATAGATTTAGAATCAATATGAGAAAAGACCTAACTGTGTGACATCTTACCCAAACTCCCACCACTACCCGCAACCGCTTGTGGTAACTACTCAGTTTGTCCTTTACAAGGAACGTTGTGCTTCTCCTCTTACACTTACCATTCTGAACCAATCAATATCGACCTGCCAGTCAATGTCATCTGTTGTCTGTCAGTCCACTCCAGGGGTCGATGGGACTGATTGAATATGTTGTTGGGTGACCCGAGGCCATACCATACCAATATTCAAGGGTTGAATGTCATGGTGGCCAAACCACATCTCTGTTGGCTGCTAGCATTGTTACAGTTCCTATCACTCTGACCGCTTTCACTCTGTCACTAAAGGCGGACGTTTCATGGTGCAAGTTGTCCTCCCTTACACCATTCACACTAAGCGGAAGATTCTTGGTGCAAGCTATCCTCCCTACCATGCCTACCATTCACACTAGGCGGATGATTCATGTTGCAAGCTATCCTCCCTTACACCATTCACACTAGGCGAAAGATTCATCGTGCAAGCTAGCCTCCCATACACCATTCTCTTTAAGGCAGAAGATTCATGGTGCAAACTGTCCTTCCTCCCGGTGTTCCATACTATCCTCCTCTTCTGGTGAACATTTTCCGCAGTACCGCGATAACATCTTGTTGGTATCGTATGCATCACAGTGTCTTTTTGTTGACGGACTACTTACAACCCCCATTCCCTCGTCGAGTACATTTGTACCGACGCTGATATCTGTCAAATCGTCTACTCTTTCAGGCATGTCCTCTCCATCAAGCAGATCTCACAAACAGCCATCTCGTAACGTTCCTCAGACGTGCGCCGAGTATCAATGTACCATAATTGAATTGCAATTCTAGTAGATTGAGAAAGTAGCAGAGCTGTTCCATTGAGGGAATCAACTGAGAGGCGAATGTTACAGATTTCAACGTTGCATGCCTTTCCTTTCATTGTGTGAGTTCTTCGGCCCCGGCTATCCTCCTAGAATTGCACCTTAACGGGGATTCGGTATTGTCTTAATTTCATAATCGAGTCGATTCCCTCTTCCTGCCACTGCCTGTTCCGCACCCCCAAAGGGCCTGGTAAATTTCTGATATCATCAACTGTAAAACTACACCAACAACGCTGCCATCAAAGATTGGGCAGCTGCTTGACAATCGTTTCGATCACGCCAGCAATATCGATTGATGGTACACCGTCTGCGGAGGTTGGCCTGACAGTCCCTAAGGTTCAAGTACCAATAGATGTACTTGTCAATTCAATGAATTGCACACGATCTCGTCTTTACCTCCAGAAGCAATATCCCCAGCGGGAAATAGTAATGACAATTAGCTAGAGATTCTGTGTGTTGCCGGTGAATCTGCATGTGGTCCCTGGTGTCTCAACAAGAATATGCTATCCGTACATTTTAAGTACCGTACCACCTCGTTCTCCTAACACCATTCTTCCGTCTTTCTATTTACAGATGGAAACGATTGGTGATGCATATATGGTAGTGGGAGGTCTTCCAGAATACGTCGAGACACACGCTGATAGAGTTGTGTCCATGGCCGTGGGCATGATTGAGGTGTCCCGATACGTGATGATGCCTGCTGATCAAAAACCAATACAGGTAAGTGATGATTAAAAAAACGGTTCACCTACATGTAGGAACATCGTAAATGGTTGGTCTGTTGTTGGGAAGGACATTCCGCTGGGGCCGTTAAGCCGAAACCACATGAAGCAATTTTATTGCTCGTTGCTGGCAATTTCTTTGCCAGAAATGAAATGTGCCTCGTCAGTGTGTGGATGATTTCAATGTCAATGAGTCCATTGCTCATGCTGTTGGACCTTGACGTTGCTCATTCTATGGATCGTGTAAGCAATGGCTTTGCATCATGTGTGGTCAGAAGCAACGCGCCACAGAATTACCTCCGGAGGTCGTTGCTGGCAATGAGCAATGAAATTGCCTTGTGTGCTGCGGCAGTTGGGAGTTTTCGCAAACCCACCGAAACGCCAACGCGAACCGCCAAACCCATTGTTCGATGCCACGAAAAGAGCACCGAACAAACGTTTACACGTTCGCGTTGGCGTTTCGGAGGCTTTGCGAAAATTCTATATTATCATACATTTAGTCCTTCTGTGGATTTCAGTAGATAAACGACGGGTATATGTTTCAGCCGAGGACGCCAGGTTTTCTTTCCTCGTCCTGCCTTAAATAATATGATCACAGCTCTGAGTAATTAGATTCGAGGCGTGTGCCACCAGGCGTGACAAATCATCATTAAACGTTACGATCGCACTTGTTCTGAAGCAGCAGCACTTCCAGACGATTGAACCAGGCAGAATATTCCATCGAATAAATCAAAGCAATATCCCAACGACTGCTTTCAACGACCACGCGGTGGTTCTGTGTTATGCGGCTGAGATGTTCTTCTGTTTGGGCACTTCTCTTAGCTTAATCGGATCGACTCTGTGTGGATGCATTCAAATTTCATTTCACTCCTTCGCCTTCATCGGTTGGCACATGTAATTAAATTGATCATGGCGATGAGAGACAATGGATTTTGCATCGTTAGCTGGCAGAATCTAATTAGTACCCTCTTCCACTACGCTTCACATCTTCTGTCTTCGATCTTCTCATTGTAGTTTCACTTTCTGCTTGTTGCCGATCTTGTTGCAAGGCAAACATTCCAATTATTCTCTAGCATCGCCGAAAGACTTTCGTACGGTCATCTTAACTTTTGCTTTTGCCACCGCTGCAGACTCCTGTTCATCAGTCAGTCCAGCCCCGCTGGGGACGCTGTCTTATTGGCTGGTGTGTTGGCGATGAGGCCCCAAGAAAAATTTGAATTTGATATGATTAAAGCTTGATTAAATCGCCTTTGGCTTTGGCATCAACGCGGGGATGACTGCCTTCAGATAAAAACGTTTGCTTCAAACAACCAA
This sequence comes from Notospermus geniculatus, assembly GCA_002633025.1. NCBI lineage: Eukaryota > Metazoa > Nemertea > Pilidiophora > Heteronemertea > Lineidae > Notospermus > Notospermus geniculatus. Next base: position 118,706 of record NMRB01001088.1, on the reverse strand, counting down.
TCCAAGTTGAAATATTCTCTCACAGACGGGGCTGTACTACCGTGCGTTATCGGTCTCGCCGGCGAGAGATCTAAGCTGCGAGCTTAAATCATGATCTACCGATGGTTTACACCAAATCCGTGTTGAAATGGACGCCAATGTTTCTTCGTTATTCTGCGCCAAAATGTAGTTCGTACCTAAGAGCGTTCATTAGTCGCCGAACGTTACCAACTCGATCACCCTAATCACATAAGGGCTGATTTAGCCTCCTCTTCTTCCACACTCAAAGTAGTTCGCCTGATTTGTGGCAGGAATGTTCAAGTACGAACTCGTTTGGTTCTTCTTCTTGTTGCAATTTATTGACATGGTGAAAAGACAGATCGTGTCCGGTACTTTTAAGGTCAGATTTGTTTTCTTGCTCTGGGCAATAGCCTTCAGAGTTGGCACATGCATATCTTGGCCGTCGGAAGAGACGTTCCCACAGCTTGTCAAAATGAGAGAATCACGAGGACTGACACTAAGTACTTGAGGCACTGCAGACGGATTCCGCACTGCATGCCCCGTATAAGAACTACTGGTACATGTATGTAAGAATTGGGCGTAGAATGTAACGTCTATAATGTACAACGTTGGTTTACCATGTTGCACACAGATACATATGGAGAAGCGTTGCAGCCGTGAAAGAAGAACAGAATTAATGAAAAATATTTTTTAATCACACAGCTATAAACTAGCGACAGTGTATTTTATGTTCCCTTGCATTGCGACTGAATTATCCGCATTGATATCGATGATAAAATGCTGTTTTAACACAAAGGGAATTTATAGATGGTGGGAGAAGATTAGGCCCCTTTCGTATTCGCGTGACTTATTGACGCATCAAAATGAAAAAGAAAATATTCATCGCCTATACACACTTGACACCATGTTTTCCAGTAAGTCGAATGATTGTGTGTTACAAGGCTTGTCACTCCACTGCATGCGGGGGAGGACCAGCGCTGTCGATTTTACGTGTGGACGAGTCGACACCAGCGCTGAAGCTGCCGCGAGGTGTGATCCATTGTATTGAACGACGTGTGTTACGGTGCAACTCTGGAATTGTTGCAACTCTGGAAGTGCTGTTGCAACTCTGGAATTGCAACTATGGAAGTGACTAGTTATACAAGTGTCTAAAAGATGTCACATGTGTAGCGTCATGTCGACACCGGAATTTACATGTACTGTACAGCTATCAAGTATTACATGTAGGTAAGCATGCAGACAATTACTGAGGTTCTGCAAGCTGATGTATATTACATACGATTACGTTTACGTTTTCCAACGTGTAGCAACCTGAATACACAATGATGCAGCTGACGTCTGCAGAAACCGTCTCGCGGATATCACCTGAGGAGCGGGAGTTTCATACCACGACAAACTCCAGGAAAACTGGTTGCTCAAGGGAGCATTGATACCATTCACGATACATCATTACATCTACATGTCACGCTGTCCGCAAGAATGCGTCATACATTCCGTTACAGACATAAACAAAACGCCTGAACGGTTGATTACCAGGGGCCGCATGCACAAAACATCTTAAGTATAAAATTTCCCTTAAACTATGTTCCAAACAAAAGATAAGGGAAATTTTACACTTAAGATGTTTTATGCATACGGCCCTTACTGCTCATTACTGGAGTACCCTTCCCCCAAAAGAGAGGGGTAGGACAAATAGAAGAAACAAATTGTGTTGGTTAAACTGCGTGCGTGTGAAAAGTTACACGTGCTGGCATGACACTTCCAAAGGAACTGTACATGTCATGATCATCAGCGCCGCCTCGTGTTTCAATTAAAACCGACTTCCACAATTGCAACTCCAGAGTTGCAGTCCAAAATTCTAGAGATGCAATACTTCCAGAGATGACCCGTTACAGACGTGGAGCCAGTCATCTTCAGCTGAAAGGATGTCACTCCATTGACAACTGAAGGTCGCTTCGGTCGTGATCGACAGCCTATTATCGACCTCCCGCGTGGGTTGTTTCTACCAGGTGAAAATTTGCAGGAAATGGACGCGACAGGGGCTAAGTGACTATATGTATTTCATGTGGTTAGCCAGCCGAGTGAAAAAGAATCACGGTCGCAAGAAATCATAATTCAGATATGGCGGTGAAAAGGGCTGCACAATGTCACTGGAAGGACCGCCTGAAGTAGATGGCCAAACCACTCAATAAATTTGTACCTCAGGCATCGTTCATAAAGTATTTCTGCTTTAGTAAAAGCTTTGTAAATTAGACGCTATTAAACATTCTTCGCATGAAACCAGTGTTCGGATGCGCATCTGACGAGATAAGAGTAAAAGAAATAAAATTGCCCGCGGGTCGAATAGCCATTAAACTGCGGCGGAAAAGCAAATATGACCATTACAAATCCCTTTGATGGAAAAAATGGATTTCCTTTCGGAATGTGAGTGGTTTTGCATTAGATAGGTGTCCCGCGCAATATCGGCATATCAAAGGGAATTAATCGAATTACGTTAGATCCAATCAAGTCTTGTGTATCCCTCCCTGGAAAAACGGTTGCCATGACGACCATGTAATAAGACAATTGTATTCATTACCGCCAGAGAATTAGTGCATAAAATACCTTCTGATTTCGATTAATAATGCAGACGGTGAAGTGCGATTTCGTGCAGGGCTTGCCAAAAAATCCATCAAGTCAGGGACACTCCACTAACAGCATATCTAATGATTGAGGTTTCCTGTGTTCTGGGTATAGTTGTCCAAAATTACATTTGGTCCCTAACTTGCCATCAACTTTATCTTGTTGTGTTTCGCTGCCGGTTGTGTGGCCAACAAATTAACATCGTTATCTGCTTCAGTTGGCAGCAAAAGAGCTCCCTCCAAGATGGCAATTAAAGCTCGCAGGCTTGGCATACTTCACCACTTTCGTTGCTCGTAAAGGCAATTTCGTAGTCGTCAACTTCTGTGTCCTGTTGCCAGTTCATTGCACTCTTCTCCACTCATGACCGAAGCACTGATGCTGATTGGTCGGGGAAGCAATTTGTTGCCCTATGGTAACTTGCCGCACACTTAATCTCACTACTCACCACCACTTCGAGAAGTAAACTCTTTGAGGTGAGAAATCAAATCGGTTTGATTCTCGCAATAGATCGTCACCACATAATTCTCGGGTTAGTCACGGTCATACAGATTTGGCCATTTTTGTGGCGACCAAGAAAGTTGCCTGTACGAACCACTAAAGTGCTGGAAGTGTGTTGCGGGCGAGCTCTGTCGACCATATTTCATGCAGCCCAAATTTAGGTTGCTCTATTTGCCTGAGTTTTAAACGAACGTCCCGCTTCTTCCAGATTCGTATAGGAGTACATTCCGGGCCAGTGGTGGCTGGTGTGGTTGGCCAGAAGATGCCGCGGTACTGCTTGTTTGGGGATACGGTAACCATTGCCAACAAGATGGAGAGCGTCAGCCAACCAGGGAAGGTCACCATCAGTCTACAGGCTAAGGAGTAAGTAATTAGCCTACAATAACATCACCAACGGAACAATCATTAAATGCCATGTAGCAGTGATATGCGACTCCGGTAAGGGTGGGTTTTGATGAAAGATCTACTAGTATCTTGGTCACCAACAAATCGAAGAATGTTCCTGCCCATTCGATCTATTGGTAGACGTTCCAGTGGCAGTCTGCCTGGTTTCTTTTTCTCAAGAGCTGTGCGTTACCAGGTCATTGCTTTCCTTTTCAGATACATAGTAAACCCACTAGACTTCATTTTCGAAGAGAACCTTTCCAGACCTGACATGCCCTGCCACTGCTTCTTCGTCACGACACTGCCCAATTCCCCTCGCCACTTGTCACCGATGGATTTAAACATGTCCTTGCCGTTGGGATTATTCCGTACGCCGAATCCGTCCCCGACCAATTCCCCTGGATGTCTTTCACCTGCCTCCCCCACGGCCGAGGACTCCCCTCTCTCCCCAAGAAGGATGAACTCGCCACAACCAATGAGCCCGTCGTTTAAGGTAAGGATCTTTCTGCCAAATGTTTGTCATGCTTGTTGAGAGCAGTCCATCCTGGAAATTATTTCTACATTTGCAATTAAATGCTCGTTGAAAATAAGAATCTTAAGCCTCGTTCATACTCATCCACTGCACGACCATCATTGGCGACTGATCGCGCGATCTCATGTTCGACGCCGACCCCGTCAAGCGATTTGGTCGGCGTCTGATCGCGAGACTGTAATTACTTGAGTCATTTCAATTTCATAACGCATCGCCATCGCTGAGGTAGAATCAACTCCACGAAGTCGGCATCCAGATTTTGATCGCACGTTGGACGCCAATGGTCTTGCGTTGAAGTATGAACTAGGCTTTAGACACATGATGCATCCACCTCGTTTCAGATGCCCACGATAAAGATCTCAGACACCGATTCCGAAACTACCAACCGCATCGCCTCTCTGGATGCCAAAATGGTTAACTACACCAAAATAGAACAGCGATTACGCCAGAGGCTAAACCTTAGTGCCCCCGAAACATTCCAAAAACGCCACAAGGAACGGAAACAACATCGAAGAAAGAGCTTGGATAACGGCCACAGATCCCCTGAAGGCCGACCACGGCAGAGCAGGTCGTTATCATTCTGTCAGTTTTTCAACATTCCCACGGATGACGTGCCAAGCCCGGAGGAGGCCACGGCATATTCTTACGAAATGAACATGGCCCGTCTGCTTGGGGAGAAACTGCAGGCCTATGCTGCTCAGACGGAGAAACGGGTTTTCGCTGGTGATACTGATGAGGTGCGGTACATTGCTGACGACTTCACAGATGATTCCTGCAGCGCCAGCTTGTCTACTCGGTCCAGTAACGCCAGTTCTCGCAAGTCCTCTCTCGAAGAGTATGATTCTGATGGCTCGGACCGAGATATCGGAAGGCGACGCAGCCGACGTCGAAGATCTGCTGAGCCTCTAGTTACCTCGCCTGCTGGCCGTGAGGAATATGACAGTCTTTCACCATTCCGGCAAAGATCAAGGTCAAATACTTTGGAAACGATAACAGAAACGGCTGGAGCAGGACAGTCGAATCCCTCTGATGCCACTTCATCTAAAACCACTGAGCAAACGACTCAGGATTCTACCGAAGCTGAGAATGTGTCAAGCTGCCCTCAAAAAGAAGTGAAGGACAGCGATGTTCCAGAAAGCACCCCGGAGAATGTTAATGAGACCAATAGGCAGGAAGTGAAAAACCCAAACCCGAAAGTCGACTCGCAGCTTTCTGAGCGACGATGCAGTTATAGTGGAGAGGGTCCTGTATACACTTCATTCCGTAATTCTAGCATCAGTTTGGATTCCCAAGCTGCCCAGGTCGCATTAGACTTAGAGAACGTCAAGTCACCCTCTGCTGTAATTGGACCACTTTCTCGGAAAAGCTCTAATGCAAGTGATGCTTCAGGGTCAAGGCGTTCTTCCTACCAGTTAGAGCTGGAATTATCTGAACGTCGTAGTAGTTACTGCGGGGAGACAACATGTTTGGAAATAGATTTACAAAGTTTGCCCGAAGCATCAGGGACCGTCAGGTCTCCATGTGTTGTGTCAGGGCCTCTGAACAGGTCAAGCGCTGTCCCCGTTTGTTATGCCTCAGACGAGGAGACTAAAATTTTGTCACATCAGTCGAAAACTGAGACTAGTGAACGTCGAGATAGTTACAGTGGCGAACCTCCTCATGTCGTGGCAACCTTACCGGTGAAATCACCCAGTGTCATCTCCGGGCCGTTGGGCAAGAAAGTTCCTTTGATTTCTTACGATGGCAGGGGTGATAATGATGAAAATGTGCCATCCGATTACTTAGGATTCGAAAATACTGAGCGGCGGAGCAGTTATAGTGGAGAAAGTGAACGGAATGTGTTTCATCCTCTTGTGAAATCACCATGTGTAGTCTCCGGGCCGCTCAGTGCAAAAGAACCATTGCCCACATGCTATGGCATTGATGACCAGGAACGAAGACATTCCGCTGATCAGCTGGGGTTCGAACATTCTGAGCGGCGTAGTAGTTATAGCGGTGAGACAACTCAACAAATTATACCTCCGGTAATGGTTAAGTCTCCTTGTCTTGTCTCTGGGCCTCTTAATTCGAAAATTCCCGTTCCCGTTTGTTACCATGCCGACGAACAAAAACACTCTGAGCAGTTGAGGCCGGAAAACTCTGAGCGTCGTAGTAGTTACACTGGAGAGGTCGCTTCAGCGTTGGTCGAAACGGTGCACCGCAGTCCTGTGAAATCTCCTTGCATTGTTGCTGGGCCGCTTGCAAATAGAAGACATTCTCCGGGAAGGCGTGATAAAACGGTGGCTAATTCTCTACCGGGTGAGCTAACGATGCAGAAATCCGATGAAAGACGCAGTAGCTATAGTGGAGAGGGTTGTTCTGGGATGGGTCCAGTAATACGTGCACCAGTCAAGTCACCCAGTGGAGTTGCAGGCCCTCTGTCGATCAAAAGGAAGCCCCCAACACGCAGTGGTACCTCTCCTGATCAACAGACTCATGTAGGAAGACCCGAATGCGGTAACAGAAGACAACATGGCAGTGAACCAATAAAGCATTTCCAAACGAAATCTCCGGCAAGGGAGAAGGGGTCGTCGACGAGTGAACAGAAGCCACTAAAATCTGAGTTTTCGAAGGACCAGCTCGACGCACAGTTGACGGAACGGCGCAGTAGCTATACTGGGGAGACAGTCTCAGCAACTGAGTCTGAGTGTTTGACTATCACTACGGCTGAACGTATCAAATCACCGTCAATGGTTGCTGGTCCGTTACAAAAGGGACAGAAGCCTTCACAGACACCGGATACGATTGATACCTCAGCTAGGCGCCCTTCACATCAACTTGACTTGGAGCTTTTAGAAAGGAGATCCAGCTACAGTGGTGAGACGGCGCCTCTTGGGACATCCATTATCCCACGCTCCACTGAACCGCTGAAGTCTCCGTCAACTGTAATCGGGCCACTCGTTTCCACCAGAGTCCACTCTTCTGATGACCAACCAGTCAGACGGACGTCGCTGAAGCTTGAACTGGAGCTGTCAGAGAGGCGGAGTAGCTACAGCGGAGAGACCACGGTACCAATTATCTCGGGTACCGTTGAGGCCGAGCAGCCGTCTGAGAGCATCAAATCACCGTCTGTTGTTGTTGGGCCACTTTTTAAACCAGACAGACGGGCTTCGGGTGGTGCCATGAAGTTAGCGAAAGGACCTGCTGAAGATTCGAATTTCACCAACCGGAAAAGGAGCAAAAGTCAATCTGGTTCAGAAAATGCTCCCTCTCTAACTATTGGGCCCCATTCTATCAATGAAAGAAAAATGGGAGACTTAGCTACAAAGGATACAAAGCAATACTCAAAGCAGCCATCCCCCTCTGGTACACAAGCACAGCTTTCTCCTTCGAAACGTGCGACCAAACAACAGATGACTGGACAAGGAACTCACAGAAAGCTTTCGTCGGAGTCCAAACATGGGAATTCGGACCAATATCTGTGTCCTCATTACAGTCCAGCGTTTCACACAGGGACGGCTGGAATGACTTGCAAATCAAAGCCGAGTGTGTCAAGAAATCAAAATTCCGATACCAAATTCGAGATGGCTGATGGTGGAAAACTTTGTCCTGGAGCAGGAAGTTTGTCCCCGCAGATGCGCAGGGCAGGAAAGCGACAAGAGCGTAGGAATAGTACAGGGATACCTAGTTACCACGAACCTAGGGCTATACCGATAGCTAAGGCAAATAGCGCAAGGGAATACAGCAGCACCGAGGACTGCAATAAGACTTTGACATCGAAAGAAACATTGGTTAAGAATCTCGAACCTCCTGCATTTGTCGTCTGTGCCCGAAGCAAATCCGACTCGCAGATAAATTGTATCTTTGCGGCTTATGAGCAGAATCCAAGCCCTCCTGGTGCAACGGGGATTAGGTCACCTAATCTGTTGTCCCCTGATTCATTCCGACATCAGCACTACCCACCAGGGTCAAGGTCACCTACGTCTCCTGGGACGCCAAGACGTAAAAGCCGTTTAGGAAGACCCAAAGTCAAACTAGAAAGCTTGATGGATGCCCAGATTAATGAATTTGCTCAACATGTTAAGAGTCGAAGGAAATACAGATCTACCTCCAGCGAGAATCGAAAGAGCTACAACAGCCTTTGGCGATATCACAGGTTGGGCTGCAGTGTGTGTATGGTGACGGACAAGGCGACGGAGCCGGGTGCGCCAGATACTCGGTTCGGAATCAACGGGCGTCTTTCCCCGCGGGTCCGTGCTGGTGGTAATCAGAGCCCTGGTTCGGATCCTGAGGCTGGCGACGGGCAAGCAAGTAGGAAGTCCAGCAGTGATGAAAATGGGAATAAGAGTAGAAAGACTGTGCCGAACAGGAATGACGACCTTAGGCCTTCACCTGGTCCAAGTAGGAAGCGTAGTACTAGTAGCAAGATACCTTGCCCGACGAACAAACCACGTGCTGAGCACCCCAAGGACATATGAACGGATGCGTGATGCAGGTCGCTCAAATTGGTCGGGATGCAGACATCGTGGACTACGTCCGCGCTCGTAATAAGTTTATTATACGCAGATGACGTCATGCGATATTTGTAGGGCAACACTAACACTTCTTTAGTTCCAAATTTTCGCACTAGGAGTGTCCCTTGGTGAATTTCGTTATTGTTTAACGATTCAGTGTTCACCAGGGGATCTTTTTTCCGGCACATAAAATATCATTCTTCGTCGTCGTGTCCGGCGGTAACCCATCTTTGTGGAAGCTCACTCAGTCTTATTATGTTTCCTCAAAATCCAAGATTAAGATTTAATGTAGGCCCCTATGTCACCTCAGAAACCTGATTATCATATTTTTACCTGAGAGTATAGTTAGATATGAAATGTGTAACGTTATCCAATTAAACAAGATTCATAAACATTTGTCTTCAATCCGTTCTCATATCTAATCAGCGAGGATGATTTAGCAATGCCAATGGTCTTCCCATCCTGAGAATATCAAGCTTCTTACTGCTCGCTCCCTTCGTCACCGCAGACAAACCCCTGAGGACATCCGCCTGATTTGCTGGGGTATTTGGCGCACAAGAAAATGCGCCCAATCAGCGAACACCATTTCTGAGTCACCTATGACAGGCTAATTGAATTTTCAAGTATTGGTCAGTCACTCTGTCTCCAACTGACTGATTGGCTCAGCTAGTTGAAGTCCAACTAACAGCGCCAATTGGTCACCTGGTGGCCAATTTTGGAACAAGGGGAAAAGCCGAAAAATCTCCAACGCGATTTTTCTCATGACTCCCGATACGGGATGTCCCCGAACAAAAGATCCTATTATTCTAATCTCTGGCGATTGGTTGTTATACACCTGGACGCGTATTCATAAACATACTTAAGTCAAAGTGTGATACTTACCTTTTGTGTTGAACAAAGGAAAAGTGCCACACTTAGACTTAGGTAGTTTTATGAATACGGGGCCAGGGGCCGTATGCATAAAACATCTTAAGTGTAAAATTTCCCTTGTCTTTTGTTTGGAACAATAGTTTAAGGGAAATTTTACACTTAAGATGTTTTATGCATATGGCCCTCCTATAGCCATGCCGCTTATTCCGTCAAGTGGACACTTTTTACTGCTACACCAGGCTGAACCTGGACTTTTATGTGGTGTAAACAATGCTGGGAAAGAAGGTATATAATAAATAAGGGGTTAATAATGTGGTCACAATCTTCAACCACACAAACAATTCGAACCGACGACTTGATGATATAAGACCACCACTGCTCGGCTAGGCATGACGGTCTCCAAGGATTTGAATGGAACTTCCCCACAACAAGAA
>NMRB01001088.1:36053-99775 GCA_002633025.1 Notospermus geniculatus | reverse complement strand
AAAGACTTTGTTTCCCAGAAGCTGCCCGGCCGCAGGGCAACGAAGACCCTTCCGTCAATTCCTTTAAGCTTTAGCTTTGCAGCCATACTTCCTCGGAACCAGTTTGGTTTCCCGGAAGCTGCCCGGCCGCAGGGTCAACGAAGCCCATTCCGTCAATTCCTTTATTAAGCTTCAGCTTTGCAGCCATACCTCCCCGAAACCAAAAGACTTTGGTTTACCGGAAGCTGCCCGCAGGGTCAACGAAGCCCCTTCCGTCAATTCCTTTAAGCTTCAGCTTTTAATTGCAGCCACACTTCCCTGCATGTAACCAAAAGACTTTGGTTTCCGGGAAGCTGCCCGGCGAAGACCCTTCCGTCAATTCCTTACGCTGCAGCTCAGCTAGCTCTGTATCACACCATATCAGCGAATGCCTGGAAGTAGACAAAGAACAAAAAAATATTACACAGTATTCTTAGGCCTACCTGTATCTGCTGGAGTCCCAAGTAGGATTTCAGCTGCATAGGACCAAGTAGCGGTCAAAACCGCGGAAGTGAGAGCCAGCTGAATTTACCATCATACAGATCGTAGACCAGCCACAGGTGTCTCATATGTATGTAAGGGAGAGAGTAGAATCTAGGGGACCGTCGGGCTCAACACACTTCACTGACAACCTATACCTTGGGTGTTTTTCTCTCCCAGGTACCTATACGTTTAAGTGAAGTGTGTAAAGCCCAACGGTTCCCAAGAACGTCCCCCCACACACATACACATATGGAAAGAGACGCTTGTGGGCCAGAATATCTCAAATGTAGAGAACAAACCAAATTTTCTTACCAATATTTCAGATGACCACGTTTTCTTGCTCCTGCTCCCGTCCACACGTCCCGCACACACCGCACGTCCACCAAAAAATGACCTCCTGGCATGTGTGCGCCAGTCCGGAAAGATTACGTAACTCGACCAATTCTTGTTGTGGGGAAGTTCCATTCAAATCCTTGGAGACCGTCATGCCTAGCCGAGCAGTGGTGGTCTTATATCATCAAGTCGTGGGTTCGAATTGTTTGTGTGGTTGAAGATTGTGACCACATTATTAACCCCTTATTTATTATATACCGTCTTTCCCAGCATTGTTTACACTACATAAAAGTCCGCCGGGGTTCAGCCTGGTGTAGCAGTAAAAAGTGTCCACTTGACGGAATAAGCGGCATGGCTATAGGAACCAGGGGCCATATGCATAAAAATTGTTCCAAACAAAAGATAAGGGAAATTTTACACTTAAGATGTTTTATGCATACGACCCCTGGCCCCGTATTCATAAAACTACCTAAGTCTAAGTGTGGCACTTTTCCTTTGTTCAACACAAAAGGTAAGTATCACACTTTGACTTAAGTATGTTTATGAATACGTGTCCAGGTGTATAACAACCAATCGCCAGAGATTAGAATAATAGGATATTTTGTTCCCAGGACAGTTTTTCCGAGGACATTCTCCGGGGGGACATTCTTTCCCTTCACACCTCCCTGTCCAGCGTACGAACGAATGAACCCGTCACCCATCGTCCGCCGGACGCTCAGTAACAATTTGGTGGTCCAAACCATTGTCCGGCGGACAGATAATAAATAATAAAAAAATTTGTCCCCTACAGCATGCGCCAATGCGTAGTTCGCAGCGCCATCTTTTGTGTATTAGATAAAACACCAGCTCTTACCGTGGGAAAATATTTTTTGGAGATTTTTGAAGAGCTTGTTAAAGAGCTCCCACTGGTTGACTCGAATGTAATCATTCATGAAATTAACCCATTTCAACCTGATAGCAGCTTTTTCTTGTTCAAAATAAATAGTTACAGCCCTCTGTCATGACAGTTCTGATAATTAACCCCTTCAAGTTCATAACCCTCTCTGGGGCACAAATTCAGTATAAGGACGGCAATGCTGGTAAGAGAGGTCAAAACGAACAGAAATAAGCACTTTTATGACTGACATATCATCCAGACACTGGGGCAGAGACTCAGTGTGTCCCACAACCAATGATATCAGATCTACAGATTACGGTAAAAAGATAACTCATGATACATTCCCTTTAGTATTTTATTGTCCCTTTAAGTTTCAATCACGGTCAGACATACAGCATACATTTACAAAATGTACAATAACTGCGACACCGCCAAAGATTGTCACAAATGCTGCAAGCTCCTACTCGCCAGTACAGCCCTTTTTTCTTCATTTGACATATTTGAGAGGCTGTGGCCAAATATATACCGGGAAAGTGTTCAATTCGGCCTAAATTTACATTTTCCAAGAAGACAAGTGGAGGACAACTTCTGTTTCTGGAAGAGGCAACAGCTTGCAGCATTTTATACAATACTTCGCAATGCAAAATCTATGATCTTATTTACATAGACCTTTCATCTAACAACTTACTTGTACTTGTCAACAAACACAAACAATGGCGAAGCAGTCATGTAACAAATTACTCGAGTATGTGCCACTATTTTAATTCTTCAAAAAGAAAATTTCTGACCAGGATAGACCTCTTCTGATCAATCAACTGGTTTGTGGTGTGTCTGTTGAACACTCCATTGACAATGAATAGCAAAAAACCCAAATACAGGACACAGCAAGTAGGCCTACATGTATTATCATACGTGCCATCCCCCACTCAGTATTCAGTATTAAGAAACAAAAAAAACATTTCTACAGGACGAGCCACGATGAAAAATCCAATATCACTCACTAATTCAAGTCAGTGCCAGTTATTGTTTATATTTGTTCAAGGTCTCTAAACCTTTTATCAAGGACTTGAAGCCCTCGAAAAAAGTTCAGACCAGCTGGTGCCTTGAATATTCCAAAACACTGATATTTGACCCTCCACAATTCACATTATATTTTGATCATGATACTCTCATTTCTTTAACTACCTGGTACACAGTACATTGTACATTTCATCTCATGCCCTTGGCATGAGCGTAGAACATTTCAGTGAAATGAACAAGGCAGCCAAGTTGAGAGATGAAAACGACTAGACGAACTTGAAAGCACTTCAAAATATATCAATTATTTTGGCACTTTTAGAATTCATGTATCACTAATCGGAACAATCTTCACTACATAAGATGCAAAACAGGCAAACAAATTTTCACCTGTTTAGACACATACCAAAAGAAAATCAAATATTTTCAATGTTAGTGGATTGAAGGCACACCTAAATGAAATGTATATGCATTGTTACCACTTCATCCACATGAGCCTTCATCTCAATTACTCTGAAGCGCACACTTAAAAAACAGAACACAGAATATTCCACGGTACCTCGCCAAGAACATCACAAAGAACAACTTACTGCACCAAACAGAAATAAAATCTACCTATAGAATACATACACGTATGCAACTAGTGCAACAAAGAGTGTCTAGAGTGATATGCAAATTGTTAACATTATGAAATGAATTCTACCCGGTTTGAGTTCCAATTAATTCCCCTTTGGCCAACCATGGAGTTTATGAGTGAGATTTTCAGGCGTGTTAAGTCAATTACCAAATACTACACTATGATCAACCCTTCAACAAAGAAGCAAAAAATATTCCGTTACGTCTTATTCATGTGCTCATTTTTTGTCCCATTGGAAAAACGTTTGTCATATTCCAGCAAAAACAATGTCATGAACGCTACATATTTGGCAAGAATGTTTTTTTTGTAATTGACAAGAATCGTTCCCTTGGCACAAGAACAGGAAATGGTATATCATTATTTACTGTTTTGTGATAAACGTATCAAGGCCGAGCACATCATTGCAGCAGTGCTACCTGACAGACATTTTAAAGGGCTTGCACAACCACATGATGCATCGCACTGGCAATCACAAAATTGTACTGGTGTAGGACAGAGCAATTCCTCTGATGAACAACGTAATCTGATGAATGACCCAGGTGGCTTCAATCTGAAAATAGATAAGCCTTGGCCTTCAACACATGTTTTACACAATGCTGTACATTTACACTTCACTCATCTGCACACAAGGGTATTTATCAGAAGGCAAGTTACATAAACTTGGGGTCGCTTATCTATTTTTGACTAGAGGCATCGGAGAAGAATTGTCTCAAGAAAATCTACCCGGTATGTGTAGTTTGTTATTGTGTTGTACAAGTTCAACAAGACTGTCAAAAGGCCTATGGGCTTGGAGCCCTTGGGTTGGGAAGGTGTTAAATACCACATGATCGACCTACAATACTTGGTGAATGAAGAGAGATACTTTATTACACCCGTGGCTGGGAAGGCGCCCCATAGATGCTTACTTTATAAGACGCACCATTCACTGTGACCTACCAAGAGGGTAATCTATATTACCCTCGTAAAATGGCGGCTCTCCAGTCTGTCGATTCGGTAAGTTTATCTGCTCTTATTCCTTCCCTATTCGATTTTAGCAGTCCCCCTATGGATGTGCTTGTAGATAAAACTGTCAGGAACACGCCAGTATATGTGACAAACCCCTGTAAGTGCTACTATTCGAGTAATTTGGCCATGAAAATGCCGACTTTGACGAGGGTAATATAACCGGGAGATTTGAATCTAACTGGATCTATATAACCCTCGTCCAATCGCCAAATTTCAGCGTCTAATTTCGCGAAAGATCGGGATTTCAGCATGTTATGCTATAGATGACTTGAAAGAGTAACATTTTTCTCCACCTACCTGCAAAAAGCCAGCTTCGTAGCTACATCTTGTAAGGAACATGAGCCAAAAATCCGACTGAATCGACAGACTGGAGAGCCGCCATTTTACGAGGGTAATATAAATTACCCTCTTTTGGTAGGTCACAGTGCCATTGGAACTTTCATCCATGATGATTGCAACGTCATCAGAATGATGCTAACTTTAGAATTGCAAGTGCGTTTTGTTTACTGTTTTGGTGACGAACAACTATGGGGTGACTTCCCAGCCAAGAGTGTAATAGTATCTATCTTCAATCACGAAGGATTGTAGGCTTATCATGTGGTATTACTCCTTCCCACCCAAGGGTCTAAAAAAATATCGCAATTCACCAAGGACTGTAGGCCTACTATGTGATATTAACCCCTTCCCAACCCAAGAGCCCATGGGCCTCTTGCTGAACTTGTACAAGACCAACCAAAAAATACTGGTAAACATACATGTATTTTCTTGCGACAATTAATATTTTTACTCCCTTTTTTTCATCTCCACATTTCTCTACATTCATAAACCTCATCCCCTGCCAACCCAAGCATCAACACAGCACAACAACACATCTCCAATGCCTCTCGTCTCCCAAGTATTCCTAATAGGCTTGCTGCACATGCACAGCTTAAAATACTGGCAACTGGAATGTTTTATCTCATTATACATAGTCTCTGTTTTATATACATATTAACTGGCCTTTCTCCTGAGATTTGCTTCACCTTCATTCTGTATCATGCCTGCCCTCATTTCCCAAGGCAAGCTGACTTTACAACTTCAGCCATGCTTGGCCTCATTTCTTGTATAATGTTTGGCCTCATTTCTGGCACTTGAGTCATACTTGGCCTCATTTCTGAGTCCTGTTTGACCTCATTTCTAGAGCCTTGCTTGACCTCATTCTTTGGGCCACGCTTGACCACACTTCCTAAGCCACTGTTGATCTCATTACTTAGGCCATGACGCTAACGAAGCTATGGATGTAACTTAAATAACAAAACTGTACAAGAAATTAACACAGTGTCCAATATCATAGCAATAAATATACATCAATATAAGTATCTGGTGGGCTGACTACTTAGAAAGGTACAAATGGTATGTCCTTTAGGAAGAATTGCCTTGTGCCATTGCATTTAAGTGATGTGCTTCACATGCCCTATACACCTGTTTTCTTGTGACATTATCAGGTGNTCTTGTGACATTTTCAGGTGTTATCCCCCCCCCCCCCCACCTCCACCCACCTCTACCCCTCCTTATCCCCCTTGTGCATCAAAACACTGAAGCTAGCGCTGATGACAGACCATTTGATGCACTCAACAGGCTGGGAAAAAACGATACATCAACCAGTAGTAGGTGAGCATGGATGATATCGTGCTCATGCGATTTCCCCCATGAATCAGCCTGATGTGACCACTTGGTGCAATGCCGCAACTCATTTAGTACCGCAACACATTTTTACAAGATATGTTTTCATTCTTCCTGTTGTGAAACTGAACTCAAGATTTTGAGTCTGACAATGGTATTTGAAAGAATACTGTATGCTGCTCTTGGTACTAAATGAGTCCAAGCCAATACATGTAATTGCTTTGAAACCATACCTTATAGGCAAAAAGATGAATGCACACAAACAGGCCAATACGACAGCAAAGATACATGTACGTATCTCCGCTATAAATGCTTCAACTTTGAGCCTCATGAATGACATGTTACAATTCAATCCGACATAATGTTGGAAAGAAACTGGTTAATACATGACTTCTTATTTATATTACAAACATTAGACACCAATTTTCTAACTGGTGGTGACACTGATGGCAAAATTCTCACAGATCATGGTCAGCTGTTGAAGTCCTTTTGACAAGCAATAGACAAGGTACTTTTTGTCCTGAAATGACTCCCTTCTAAACAATGCTTATATCTCTAGAGAAACTCAATTCAAACCTTCACTCGATTCCACAAAAGAATGACAACAAAAGACTGTCCTCGTTTGTTTGAAATCATTGCAAACCAATGGCAACCTCCGTTAAATCTCCATTTTACCAAACACTGTTACTACCACAATATAAATTCATGTTACTGGTACTCTTCCTGACATGAACTTCAACACTAGATTGTCAGATGCAATACATCACTGTCAAGGTCATGACCTTGAACTTGACCTTAATCGCCGACTTATGTGACCTTGAACATTTTGAAAACCTACATTTCATGCCATGGAAATCCTCATCTTACTCCTTTGAATCCCAGAAAACCAACACACTGAATTATGCCAAACGTGGTGCCTGCCCTCCACACTATGTCTTTGCCCTCTTTTGTGGACCTCATGGAATTCAATTGCCAATCTGCCAACAATTTCTCAGTGGAACATCACAGTTTCTGGGTCTTGGTTCTTGATCTGTAGAATATGCCGCAGGGCATCCTTCTTCGTCACAATACCCAATAATCGACTGAAATAAAGAAAAGACTTCGTTTACAGAAACATGACCATAATATTCAACATGGCAGTAGGTTGGTGCAGAGCCTGAAGCTCTGAAATTGAATGCCAGTAATTTGGCATCGACACAAATCTAGGTGAACTGCACAAAAAGTGGATGATGCCTTCCACACCTGACTGAGATCTCCCGCTGTCCCAGAGCAAAAAATTGAGATGAAATACCGGGTACCCAGGAGCCCTGAGTGACCATCTACAGCCAGTGATGAACGTGCGAGGAGAAGCCAAGTACCAGGTGAACTCTGTGGAGTTTCAGGCTCAGAAAGACCCAACATGACTTGACACTTCCTTGATGCAACTCTGTCAGATGCAGAGGCTAAACACTTCCTGCTTCAAAATGCCATTCGCTTTGTCCTCACTCACCATTTCCTCTAAATCTCTCCAACATCTATCTCGAATTTCAAATATCGTGTCACTAACCTGGGCAAAAATTAGCTGGTGGACCTCTGAAAATTTCAGGCTCTGAGTGACAGTTTTGGAATATTGACCAATAAGCAGCCACATGTCGAAAACGAACGTGACTTACCTTAATTACGCAGCTGCAAAATGTGCCTTAGCACATCTTTCTTGGTAATCACTCCTAAAAGCCGGCTGCAAAACATACAATGGTGTGAACCACATGTGCAGTGATAAAAAGGGGGGCGACTAACAGACGGGGTCGAGTTGGAAATGCCAACCAAGTAAGTTCTAGGCATGAGGAGACAACACTTGCATAAGATCTATGTCACCACATGAAGCAACCTTGAAAGGCTGTCCTTTTAACTTAATTTTTCTTTCAAATGTTGGTCAATTTTTCAGGTCAGCTTTCATCACATTCAACTGAACATATGAGGCTTTTAGACAGTGGGGTTCATAATCTAAGAGGAGCTGATGAACGCTTGTGTGAGGAGGATGTAACACGATCTGTATGACAAAGGAAGACCTCAACAAGAAGACAAGAAAAAGAAGCAAAGTTTTTTGAAGGAAATTTCTCATGGATAGTAGTGATACTGGACAGTAAGAGATGAGGTTACACGAGTAAAAGAAATCTCATGTGGACTGTTGAACTACTGGACAGTTGACAATGTAATACAAGTAACGTATATGAACATGTATAATGAATAGAAGACAATTTGCATGAATTATTGGATCAATTAGCTCTAGAATCCAATTAACTCCACTCTTCACAACATAGTAAACTATTTCATGATCTAATGGTTGAAGCTAGCAGAATTCAAGAGGTTTTATTATTCATCAACCAAATGCATTAGCCGTCGAAGACCAAATTGAAAATAGAGCAGAAAAGTTAATATAAAACAGCACAGCATGAAAAAGTTCAAAAGGATCCAATTAATGTGCAAGGAGTAGAAAAACACAACGCTGCAAACACATTGGAAGACGTGAAAAGAAAATGTGGCTCAAACCTAGTGTCAGATCTCAAAGATGTGCAAGAGAATGGAGAGGAATTCAAATCTCGAGTAACTGCTGGAAGCTTCTGCTATCGGCCAGTCACACCTACCTTAGTCCATGGAGAGCCAAGATCACCTCGACATGGAAAAATCTGCTGGTATCTTTTATGCACCTCTACTAACAGGTACTTAAACCTGTGGTTACACTAATTGTAAATTAATGAAATTCACTCACCTGTTTGGGGGGGAGGGAGGGGAGGTACTTCATTTTTTTTGCCCTTTTAGGACGCGGCAATTCAGTGCGGGATGACTACCGGAAGTGACGTCACCAACGAACGTTGGCTGACATCAAACAAAGTCTGTGCAAAAAGAAACTGGGCCTGCGAATGCTCGTGATGGTGTTACAATTTTTGACCACTGGTCAATTGTTAATAGGTTGAACTTCGATACTGAAGAACAGAGATGACATCTAAGCCGCCACGGTGGTCCCAAAGGACTTAATAAGTACAGCTCTTGCCCGCACGAGTCAAGTAATTATTGTCAAGTATTACCACACGAACTGACGGTGGACCCTTCTCAAATGGGGGACTCAGCAGGTGAAAGGACTAAGCCCAAAATTATCGGTAATTTTGTCAAAATGCCATGAAACAATACTCGACGTTCATGTTTTTGTAGATGTTTTCAAAAATTGCGAACATCAGCACATCAGATTGACAACATTGAGTAAGACGTCAGTCGACCATTTGTTTTTTAATACCCCATACTGTTGCCGAACAAGCGGGATCAAGAGTAGGTTTAATTATGTCTGGACTTGCGTCAGCCTGGTCGAAGTCACAGTTTTTGGGGATTTAGAGACATATAGATGGGGTGCTACATTCATCTGATCATGACACTTGTGATCGAAGACGCTACTGACCATCGGGGTCCGGCTGTCATACGAGCAAGGCCATCTACTGTTTGTGCACACTCCATCTGAATACTCTATCCATCATTATCACCTGTCCAAATTCATTTACAATCATCAAAACTGCTAATACTGACGTTTCTATGAAATATGCATTGAACTGAGATTCCTAAATTTGAATAACAAGTAGTCTACACAGACTATGCAAGCATGTTGCGCATTTATATTAAAGTCATTTGTCTAAAAAATGCACTGGGAAGCTAATTTGTAATTCATACTTTAATTTGGTTAACGTCTAACATCTGGGAAAAGGACGATATTGATAAAAGAGGTAAATGAATGTAAATGAAGATTCAGTCTCTTCTTACTTATTTTCCATATTGAATACAGAATATCAAACAATACATGGACATAATGTGATGAAATTTACATAGAATTTATAAATTGCACACAAAAACAAAGCAGATTGAAAGGGAAAACGTGCATGTGAGAAAATAAAAGATGGGCAGGCTTCTAATGTCGTCACGTCAAGTGGAACTCAATATTTCAGGCTGGTTCAGTAATATTACTAAATTTAGTATTTGCAAAAGGTGGGGCAAAGTTAGCAAATTCTCCAGTTTAAAACAAGAAAAGCACATTGGATGGGACCTTAATGAGTATAATCATGAACTTAATGATGTGAAACAAATGGCCTTCTAATCAACGTGTCATACGCCTTCTCGCGTCAACCATTTCCAACTGGACATTACCGTGCCGACCAGTCACTTCCAATTTCTCTCATTAAAGGTAGATTAATGAGTTGGATTTGACTTTTGTCGGCAGAGTTGATAAGAGCTATCCCGTTACTGAGTTTGAAAACCACAAGTTATAAATTGGTGATACGTTCAGTTTAGACAATTAGATAATTGGTAGAGTCTTGTGATTAATACACCGATTTCACAACTCAAATACACAGCGCCCCTAGCGGTATTATGACTAGCCATTTCCTGTTGAATCTCGCCTCCAGGTAAAATTCTGAAAACGTGCATGTGAGAAAATAAAAGATGGGCAGGCTTCTAATGTCGTCACGTCAAGTGGAACTCAGTATTTCAGGCTGGTTCAGTAATATTACTAAAAAGGTGGGGCAAAGTTAGCAAATTCTCCAGTTTAAGAAGAAAAACACATTGGGTGGGACCTTAATGAGTATAATCATAAACTTAATGATGTGAAACAAATGGCCTTCTAATCAACGTGTCATACGCCTTCTCGCGCCAACCATTTCCAACTGGACATTACCGTGCCGACCAGTCACTTCCAATTTCTGTCATTAAAGGTAGATTAATGAGTTGGATTTGACTTTTGTCGGCGAAGTTGATAAGAGCTATCCCGTTACTGAGTTTGAAAACCACAAGTTATAAATTGGTGATACGTTCAGTTTAGACAATTAGATAATTGGTAGAGTCTTGTGATTAATTGTAGAGACCCTCGTTGGTGCGTACCTTCCCGGAATCAACCGCGCGTATACAGGTACAAGGTATTTCAATTTCCTTATGAATTCGAAGGGGTGTATCATCGTTAAATGTAAAATTAGACTGGTATTTCGGGAATATTTCCTCCTAGTTACAAGACCCTATAAAACCCTTGGATCGAAATTTCCCCTCACTTTTAGTACTTAAACTTTACCTCCTTTCACCTGGATGTAGGTCTACCTTGGATTATCGGCGCAGTAAGAAACGAACAGCAAAACGATATCTTACCTTCCCAAAATTTTGCTGACGCAGCCATGGGATACCCTGAGTTGACGTGATATGTCACACGGCCGGACACCTTGGTGGGCCAACTCGACAATCCGCTGTCGGACAACATCGGGCAGCGGACGACCATTGACGAAGACTCCACCGAGTTGATTGACTCCCCCATGACCTGCAAAGAGTCGAAAGGGAGAAAGTTCAGAAGATGAAACATTTTTGAAAGATTGTCCACGTCTTTGGAAGAAATGAATACTACATGTAGGACAGCTGAAAATTTGAAGAGAAAAACGAAAAACAAACAAACAAAAAAATCCGGGCACTTAATTTCTGGGGGACATTCTCTATCGGTACTGACTGTAGGTAAAATTCCTTTCCTGAATTAAAAATGCGGCTCATGAAGATATAAGTTGACAAATCAGAACAGGTTATATCAATTCTCCGGGCAGCCACAGGAGGTAACGTCGAACAACAGCATGGAGTCAACTGTCCATGTCATAATCATTAGCCCACTAAGCATAAACCAGGTGTTTTTGAGATATGCGGGTTGTTGACATTTCCGCGCATGACTGTACGTGTACGCGAGGCCCTCGTTTCAATAGCTTTTCGAAAGAGGCATTACGTTTGTGGTAATTTGTTAACATCAATGGGCTCAGTCATTAAGTCATCATGGGGAATGAGAGGGCAGGTGTTTTGGCAGAACGTTACTCTATTTCCATGACTACTGGTTTCTCCACTTTTGGATGAAGACGTGCTCGCGCGGGATCCCTTTTCTTGCAGTAACATAAACCCGTATACATGTATATTGTATTCACAGTCAGTGTCATAGGCCGTCTCATTTCAACTTTACTTGGCCCGAAGTTCTTGTAAATTTTACAGGTGAATGCGCATCTAACTTATCACAAATATCCTGACCCCAGGACACCAAACTCAGGTAAATTTTGGATTAAATCGTTACCGACAGACTAGTGACCGGGAACATGGAAACATCTATTTCGTGCCAAATGCCGCGAATCTGAAATTGTTCACCTAGACTAATAATAATGACCTGTTAATTAGAAGATCACTGCTATCATAATCAATGACTAATAAATATTTTATCGCGCTGGTCAAGGAACATGTGTAGTGAGAGAAATCGCAGTAAGATCGTCTGCAATAAAAACACAACGTGCACGCACTTCGTCTGCTCTCGTGTCGAAGATTCAAAGCACCGCCGGCACGAATATTGGTAGGAAATTCAAAATCTCTGGTCTTTCTAAAATAAACAGAACACCGCCGCTCATTTGAAACTCCTACCATTATGAGACAATTTCAGATTTAAAATAAACATTTGGCCGCCTCAGACGACCAAGGCGACAACCCGAGCGGCCGTGCAACGCATGCGTACATGACTATCTGAGGAAACCAGAGCAGAGACATGCACCTGAAAAAAATACATGTTGTTTTTTCTTACTTCTCCTTAAATACAGAAAATCTTATGATGGCAGGGCAATTTCTCGTAATTATCGAGCGACTGTCACTAATAATGGACCAGCGTGTCCCATTGTAGAAATCAGCGATGTTGCCCAAACTATGAAGCTTTCGAGGAAGTTCCCTGCCTCACTCAGATTTATTCGCCGGCTTAGTATAATTATCTTGATCTGTCATAAAATAATGCTCTCATTGANCTGCAAGCTCCTACTCGCCAGTACAGCCCTTTTTTCTTCGTTTGACATATTTGAGGCAGGCTGTGGCCAAATATATACCGGGAAAGTGTTCAATTCGGCCTAAATTTACATTTTCCGAGAAGACAAATGGAGGACAACTTCTGTTTCTGGAAGAGGCAACAGCTTGCAGCATTTTATACAATACTTCGCAATGCAAAATCTATGATCTTATTTACATAGACCTTTCATCTAACAACTTACTTGTACTTGTCAACAAACACAAACAATGGCGAAGCAGTCATGTAACAAATTACTCGAGTATGTGCCACTATTTTAATTCTTCAAAAAGAAAATTTCTGACCAGGATAGACCTCTTCTGATCAATCAACTGGTTTGTGGTGTGTCTGTTGAACACTCCATTGACAGTGAATAGCAAAAAACCCAAATACAGGACACAGCAAGTAGGCCTACATTGTATTACCATACGTGCCATCCCCCACTCAGTATTCAGTATTAACAAAAAAAAACATTTCTACAGGACGAGCCACGATGAAAAATCCAATATCACTCACTAATTCAAGTCAGTGCCAGTTATTGTTTATATTTGTCAAGGTCTTTAAACCTTTTATCAAGGACTTGAAGCCCTGGAAAAAAGTTCAGACCAGCTGGTGCCTTGAATATTCCAAAACACTGATATTTGAGCCTCCACAATTCACATTATATTTTGATCATGATACTCTCATTTCTTTAACTACCTGGTACACAGTGCATTGTACATTTCATCCCATGCCCTTGGCATGAGCGTAGAACATTTCAGTGCATAACAGACACAGAAATGAACAAGGCAGCCAAGTTGAGAGATGAAAACGACTAGACGAACTTGAAAGCACTTCAAAATATGTCAATTATTTTGGCACTTTTAGAATTCATGTATCACTAATCGGAACAATCTTCACTACATAAGATGCAAAACAGGCAAACAAATTTTCACCTGTTTAGACACATACCAAAAGAAAATCAAATATTTTCAATGTTAGTGGATTGAAGGCACACGTAAATGAAATGTATATGCATTGTTTCCACTTCATCCACATGAGCCTTCATCTTAATTACTCTGAAGCGCACACTTAAAAAACAGAACACAGAATATTCCACGGTACCACGCCAAGAACATCACAAAGAACAACTTACTGCACCAAACAGAAATAAAATCTATAGAATACATACATGTATGCAACTAGTGCAACAAAGAGTGTCTAGAGTGATATGCAAATTGTTAACATTATGAAATGAATTCTACCCGGTTTGAGTTCCAAATAATTCCCCTTTGGCCAACCATGGAGTTTATGAGTGAGATTTTCAGGCGTGTTAAGTCAATTACCAAATACTACACTATGATCAACCCTTTAACAAAGAAGCAAAAAATATTCCGTTACGTCTTATTCATGTGCTCATTTTTGTCCCATTGGAAAAACGTTTGTCATATTCCAGCAAAAACAATGTCATGAACGCTACATATTTGGCAAGAATGTTTTTTTTTGTAATTGACAAGAATCATTCCCTTGGCACAAGAAGAGGAAATGGTATAACATTATTTACTGTTTTGTGATAAACGTATCAAGGCCGAGCACATCATTGCAGCAGTGCTACCTGACAGACATTTTAAAGGGCTTGCACAACCACATGATGCATCGCACTGGCAATCACAAAATTGTACTGGTGTATGACAGAGCAATTCCTCTGATGAACAACGTAATCTGATGAATGACCCAGGTGGCTTCAATCTGAAAATAGATAAGCCTTGGCCTTCAACACATGTTTTACACAATGCCGTACATTTACACTTCACTTTTTTTTGCACACAAGGGTATTTATCAGAAGGCAAGTTACATAAACTTAGGGTCGCTTATCTATTTTTGACTAGAGGCATCGGAGAAGAATTGTCTCAAGAAAATATGGGCCGATTTCACAAAGGGTGTTTAAGACTTAGACGCGTGTAACTTCGTCAAATGCATGGTGGAAGTGCGTGCATTTAGCAAAGTTACACGCGTCTAAGTCTTAAACGCGCTTTGTGAAATCGGCCCTATATGTTTACCGGTATTTTATTATTGTGTTGTACAAGTTCAACAAGACTGTCAAGAGGCCTATGGGCTTGGCGCCCTTGGGTTGGGAAGGTGTTAAATACCACATGATCGACCTACAATACTTGGTGAATGAAGAGAGATATTTTATTACACCCGTGGCTGGGAAGGTGCCCCATAGATGCTTACTTTATAAGATGCACCATTGGAACTTTCATCCATGACGATTGCAACGTCATCAGAATGATGCTAACTTTATAACTGCAAGTGCGTTTTGTTTACTGTTTTGGTGACGAACAACTATGGGGCGACTTCCCAGCCAAGGGTGTGATAGTATCTATTTTCATTAACGAAGGATTGTAGGCTTATCATGTGGTATTACCCCTTCCCACCCGTGGGTCTAAAAAAATATCATCGCAATTCACCAAGGACTGTAGGCCTACTATGTGATATTAACCCCTTCCCAACCCAAGAGCCCATGGGCCTCTTGCTGAACTTGTACCAGACTAACCAAAAAATACTGGTAAACATACATGGATGTATTTTCTTGCGACAATAAATATTTTTACTCCTTCTTTTTATCTCCACCTTTCTCTACATTCATAAACCTCATCCCCTGCCAACCCAAGCATCAACACAGTACAACAAACACATCTCCAATGCCTCTCGTCTCCCAAGTATTCCTAATAGGCTTGCTGCACATGCGCAGCTTAAAATACTGGCAACTGGAATGTTTTATCTCATTATACATAGTCTCTGTTTTATATACATATTAACTGGCCTTTCTCCTGAGATTTGCTTCACCTTCATTCTGTATCATGCCTGACCTCATTTCCCAAGGCAAGCTGACTTTACAACTTCAGCCATGCTTGGCCTCATTTCTTGTATAATGTTTGGCCTCATTTCTGGCACTTGAGTCATACTTGGCCTCATTTCTGAGTCCTGTTTGACCTCATTTCTAGAGCCTTGCTTGACCTCATTCTTTGGGTCATGCTTGACCACATTTCCTAAGCCACTGTTGATCTCATTACTTAGGCCATGATGCTAATGAAGCTATGGATGTAACTTAAATAACAAAACTGTACAAGAAATTAACACAGTGAGTGTCCAATATCATAGCAATAAATATACATCAATATAAGTATTTGGTGGGCTGACTACTTAGAAAGGTACAAATGGTATGTCCTTTAGGAAGAATTGCCTTGTGCCAGTGCATTTAAGTGATGTGCTTCACATGCCCGAAACACCTCTTTTCTTGTGACATTATCAGGTGTTATCCCCCCACCCACCCACCCACCTCTACCCCTCCTTATCACCCTTGTGCATCAAAACACTGAAGCTGGCGCTGATGACAGACCATTTGATGCACTCAACAGGCTGGGGAAAAACGATACATCAACCAGTAGTAGGTGAGCATGGATGATATCATGCTCATGCGATTTCCCTCATGAATCAGCCTGATGTGACCACTTGGTGCAATGCTGCAACTCATTTAGAACCGCAACACATTTTTACAAGATATGTTTTCATTCCTCCTGGAGTGAAACTGAACTCAAGATTTTGAGTTTGACAATGGTATTTGAAAGAATACTGTATGCTGCTCTTGGTACTAAATGAGTCCAAGCCAATACATGTAATTGCTTTGAAACCATACCTTATAGGCAAAAAGATGAATGCACACAAATTAATAGGCCAATACGACAGCAAAGATACATGTACGTATCTCTGCTATAAATGCTTCAACTTTGAGCCTCATGAATGACATGTTACAATTCAATCCGACATAATGTTGGAAAGAAACTGGTTAATACATGACTTCTTACTTATATTACAAACATTAGACACCAATTTTCTAACTGGTGGTGACACTGATGGCAAAATTCTCACAGATCATGGTCAGCTGTTGAAGTCCTTTTGACAAGCAATAGACAAGGTACTTTTTGTCCTGAAATGACTCCCTTCTAAACAATGCTTATATCTCGAGAGAAACTCAATTCAAACCTTCACTCGATTCCACGAAAGAATGACAACAAAAGACTGTCCTCGTTTGTTTGAAATCATTGCAAACCAATGGCAACCTCCGTTAAATCTCCATTTTACCAAACACTGTTACTACCACAATATAAATTCATGTTACTCTTCCTGACATGAACTTCAACACTAGATTGTCAGATGCAATACATCACTGTCAAGGTCATGACCTTGAACTTGACCTTAATCTCCGACTTATGTGACCTTGAACATTTTGAAAACCTACATTTCATGCCATGGAAATCCTCATCTTACTCCTTTGAATCCCAGAAAACCAACATACTGAATTATGCCAAACGTGGTGCCTGCCCTCCACACTATGTCTTTGCCGTCTTTTGCGGACCTCATGGAATTCAATTGCCAATCTGCCAACAATTTCTCAGTGGAACATCACAGTTTCTGGGTCTTGGTTCTTGATCTGTAGAATATGCCGCAGGGCATCCTTCTTCGTCACAATACCCAATAATCGACTGAAATAAAGAAAAGACTACGTTTACGGAAACATGACCATAATATTCAACATGGCAGTAGGTTGGTGCAGAGCCTGAAGCTCTGAAATTGAATGCGAGTGATTTGGCATCGACACAAATCTAGGTGAACTGCACAAAATGTGGATGATGCCTTCCACACCTGACTGAGATCTCCCACTGTCCGAGAGCAAAAAATTGAGATGAAATACCCAGGAGTCCTGAGTGACCATCTACAGCCAGTGATGAACGTGCGAGGAGAAGCCAAGTACTGGGTGAACTCTGTGGAGTATCAGGCTCAGAAAGACCCAACATGACTTGACACTTCCTTGATGCAACTCTGTCAGATGCAGAGGCTAAACACTTCCTGCTTCAAAATGCCATTCGCTTTGTCCCCACTCACCATTTCCTCTAAATCTCTCCAACATCTATCCAAATATTGCAACACTAACCTGGGCAAAAATCAGCTGGTGGACCTCTGAAAATTTCAGGCTCTAAGTTTTGCAATATTGACCAATAAGCAGCCACATGTGGAAAACGAACATGACTTACCTTAATTACGCAGCTGCAAAATGTGCCTTAGCACATCTTTCTTGGTAATCACTCCTAAAAGCCGGCTGCAAAACATACAATGGTGTGAACCACATGTGCAGTGATAATAAAAAGGGCGACTAACAGACGGGGTCGAGTTGGAAATGCCAACCAAGTAAGTTCTAGGCATGAGGAGACAACACTTGCATAAGATCTATGTCACCACATGAAGCAACCTTGAAAGGCTGTCCTTTTAACTTAATTTTTCTTTCAAATGTTGGTCTATTTTTCAGGTCAGTTTTCATCACATTCAACTGAACACAGGAGGCTTTTAGACAGTGGGGTTCATAATCTAAGAGGAGCTGATGAACGCTTGTGTGAGGAGGATGTAACACGATCTGTATGACAAAGGAAGACCTCAACAAGAAGACAAGAAAAAGAAGCAAAGTGTTTTGAAGGAAATTTCTCATGGATAGTTGTTCTACTGGACAGTAAGAGATGAGGTTACACGAGTAAAAGAAATCTCATGTGGACTGTTGAACTACTGGACAGTTGACAATGTAATACAAGTAACGTATATGAACATGTACATGTATAATGAATAGAAGACAATTTGCATGAATTATTGGATCAATTAGCTCTAGAATCCAATCAACTCCACACGTCACAACATAGTAAACTATTTCATGATCTAATGGTTGAATCTAGCAGAATTCAAGAGGTTTTATTATTCATCACCAAATGCATTAGCCGTCGTAGACCAAATTGAAAATAGAGCAGAAAAGTTAATATAAAACAGCACAGCATGAAAAAGTTCAAAAGGATCCAATTAATGTGCAAGGAGAAGAAAAACACAACGCTGCAAACACATTGGAAGACGTGAAAAGAAAATGTGGCTCAAACCTAGTGTCAGATCTCAAAGATGTGCAAGAGAATGGAGAGGAATTCAAATCTCGAGTAACTGCTGGAAGCTTCTGCTATTGGCCAATCACACCTACCTTAGTCCATGGAGAGCCAAGGTCACCTCGACATGGAAAAATCTGCTAGTATCGTTTATGCACCTCTACTAACAGGTACTTAAACCTGTTGTTACACTAATTGTAAATTACTGAAATTCACTCACCTTTTTGGGGGGAAGGAGGGGGAGGTACTTCATGTGACTTTTTGAAAAAGGAACTCATAAGACGGCAAATGACAGATTGACAAGACATGAAAAGTAAGGCATGCATTGCACAAAATGAAATAAAGACGTAGGGCCTTTTCATAAAGGGCGTTTAAGATTACCCGGGTGTAACTTACTTGGTCAAATACATGGAAAACTCCTGTGCACTTTCAGGTTAAATCCTAAACACCCTTCAGGAATATGGCCCTTAGAGGCTAATTGTTTCAAAACCATAAATGTGGAGAGGACTCATAGGAGAACACATAAACAAACATAACTCTGTCAGCTGCTTGTTCAGCAAGCTCCCACAAGCAAAATCTCAGAAACGTGCAGCTGACATCAAGAACCAATCTCTGTAAACACTGCCTTTGCTATTCACAGTCACGTATTCCACATTAATTATCTTTATTTCATTCATTCAATGCAGGCCTCCCAGAAGCGTATTTCATTGTTAGCTGAAGAATTAGTAATGAGTTGACGCCAATCTCTAACACAATGACACCAGGCAGCTAGTATGTACACACTGATCAATACGATAAAACGAATTCAAATTTCACTATAGATCCAGTTCATTGTATAAGTCCTCAGGCCCAGGTAACCTCTGGACTGTCATTCACCTTGCAGTATAAGGTTGCTGCTCCTAAAGCAGGTCTATACTTAGGTCATAGGTTATCGTACGTCATGCTCCGACATTGCAATGTGAGAGGACTGCCGCTGAATGGATTTATGCTCTCCGAAACGTTCATTTTTCAAAATTATTTTGCAATGATTCAGTGAGTACATAACTAGGAACTGGTCAGCAATTGTAAGCAGACTCACCCATTATGTGTGACTAGTGTTTGCCTGAGACCTAGCTTCCTAAACATTTCTAAGACAGTCTCCATAGGAGTCTGATCGGTCACAGTAATGGGAGCCTGAAAGAAGAAGTAAAATGTTCATCAAGAAGTCACAAATACATGTACTTTCAAAATACCACATGAGTACCGTATTCACGTAACTTAGTTAACATTCCAAGGTGATGCGATAACTTACCAGGTCTAATATTTTTGTAAGTTTCAGGGGCGTTGGTCCCCCTACCACTGTGTTGACTGAGTAATAGTTCGTAAAGTAGACCATAGAATTGCTCACAATACCTTCTTGATTTTTCAATGCATTGCCTGAAATGATAAGGAGAGGTAATGTATCAGAAGTGAACCGTTCTACAGGCTACACAACATTGACACCATCTCCACCAACTACCGGTACATGTCTGTACTCCTTAATATTAACCTGAGGAGTAAGGTATTAAGGAGAAACCAAGTGAAATGCGCAAACGCCACAGCTAAAATTCGTCAAGTCGCAGCTACATGTATACTCTGCTACTGCAGCCCCTTCATCTTGCACACAATGCCTGTGTCACTTTCAAACACTTTTCAAATCTTGTGAAACTTACTCAATGCGAGATTAAGATCCTTTCTTGATACAAATCCTACTAAATACTGAGACTGTTTCGATACGACGACAGGAAAACCATTGTGATCTGTTTCCTTTAGGATACCCTCTGAAAGGAAAGATCAGAGATAGGAGGACATCGAAAAGATCAAAAGTAGTACATCGGACGGAAATTGATACGAAACGCAGGATAGTCACGAGCAAGGACTCACCAATGTCCTCAACGGTCATCGAGTCTTGGGTTAGGACACACAACGGTGGGTCTGTCCTCCGCGGCCTCATCACGTCGGCAGCTATCGTTGTGTGCGTGAATTCTTCCTTACTGTCCAAGAATGGATACCCGTTCAAGTGTATGTGGGCGTCATAGCTGGTCAGGGTCAAGGGTAATAGGAAGATGCACAAACCCAGTGATCACAATTTTCATTTACATCACAATGACATCACAACAGTTGACCCACAAAAATCTGCTTGTGTGGTCGATTTATCTTGCGTCCAGGAAAACAATAAGTGAATATACACAACCAGTATGTGCACTGCCGTGTGCACTGACTACACATTTTGTCAGCTTCAAACAGGTTAGAGGGGCCTTCAAGGGACCTTCACAAAAGACTGGGAGTTAGAGGCAGCTCATTCAGAACCCTGCCATACAATTTTCACACAAAAAGGATACATTCCCTCCCTGCCAAATGCGTCTCCCACCCATTTGCTGGTCATGACTGCTGCCATCAAAGGAACCACGTACTGTAACCCACCTGTCAGTTCTATCATAATCACCACCAATGAGACTGGAAAGAGATATGAAAACAACTCGTCATGCATGGTATTCTGAAACATATTCAGTCAGGGTCGTATTCATAAGGCGGTTCTATCTTTAGAACCGTCTTAGGCCGGTTCCAAGTATCGTCAATCACTCTACTTGGAACCGGCCTAAGACGGTTCTAACCATAGAACCGCTTTATGAATACGACCCTCAGAGTAGGCCTACCGGTACTGATTGACTGCTGAATGAGGTGCAGCAAAATTAGGACATCCTCCCACCAAGGGGTTTTTACCTCACCCCTCTTCATCCACACAGTCCGGCTGTATGAAGAGGAACAAGACAAAAGCCCTGCTGTGGGAGGATGAAATAGGGAGGACTTACCCGTCATCCTCGTGACTCCACCCAAAGCAGCTGCAGCGCCCACCATCGCGTACAAACCTGGGGTTACACACATCGTACCATGTTTGCACATGTTTCTAAAGACGAATGACTCCTGGTGGAATCTATGAAAAGAAAAGAGGTACTAATATCTACACACAATGAGGCAATACTTCAAAAATAGGTGCTTGTTGCAAAACTGGAAAGAGTTTACGTCAAAGATTTTCAGCACCTGAAATATGTGTCTCTGTGGATTTACAATAGTTGTGAGAATAGTTGACAACCGATAATGATCGCTTGTGAGTCACAAACACCACCCTTTGGTAGGACAACATATACTTACACAGCCAGCTGTTCTACCCCGACTCCAACCATCCGGCCGATGATCGCTCCGACTGCCATACTCGGAATAAACAAACCAGCAGGAACTTTGATTCCGAATGTGAAAACAGTGATAACACCTTTGAATATGAGTGCTAACGCCAGTTGCCACATGGCTGAGATTAGTTTCGGACCGGCAGGTGCTATTTTTTCACTGACTCTGGATATGTTTCGAGAATAGTCACTGAAAGGAAATGTAGAAAATTTACCTCTTGCAAACGATGAGCAGCGACCACAGGTAGAGTGTCATAAATTGGGAGTCACACCCACATCCTCGGAGGTGACAAACACTGATGTTTCACTGCACCATCTACGACATTTGATGCATTAGAAACCTACCATATATCTGACGTGTCTTCAGGTCCACACTGACTGACCAACATACGGATCAGCTCGCTACCGTTCATTCTTGTGTACATGTTGGGGAAGCTAACGAGTGCAGTGATGCAGCTGATAACGAGCACCTGAAAGGTTAAGGTGAGAAGTTAAGGTGGGCGGTCGACTCCAACGCCAGGTGATTCCCTTTTTGTGAACTACGCCATCAAACACTAGAACCCGTCTACTCAAAGACACTAGAGAAGAAAAACAAAAGCTAAAGGATGATCAAACAGCCACACCTCAACACGCAACTTACTTCGGTGATGGGATATTTTCCAAGCGTAGAATTCTTTCTGTAGCGACACCACAAGATGTTTGCCTTGTTGAAAAATGCACCATATACACCCTATAAAGTGAAAAGAAGCGCCCAGATTAATTAATCTTCGAGTTCTTACGGTAGATTGTTCACACGCTGATATTTCGTCATTTGTACAAACGCCAATTTCAATACTTAATGTAGACAAATTAGCCATCCATGATACAAAATCACACCGGCCTCAGTCCACTCCGCGACTTACCCCTAATGCTCCAAGAATAATGAATGGAATGAGTTCCTGAATGGCCCATGGCGTATCGTAGTCGATATAGAACATCACCAAGTGGTCGTTCCCGAACGGATTGATTGACCTCAAGACGAATGCTGCGACTAGAGCACAGAAGAATGACCGCCACAACGTCTTCAAGGGAAAGTAGTAGCTAACTTCTTCCAAACTGAATAGGACTCCACCAGTTGGGGCACCGAATGCCACACTGACACCTGCTGCAGAAGCAGCAGAGAGAATCTGAAAATGAACAGTACATCACAGACAATTTGAACAGCCGATTCACCATTTTCTAACATTGTGTAACCCAGGGGCAGCAACAACTTGCTGTTTCAGGCTGTCTTACTAGCGCTGTGGAAACATGGGCACATTCTGGACTTGTCCTCTCTGTCACTTGAAGAATTTGTCTGGCTGGAGATCGACTATTCGACAGCACAGATTTCCTGCTGTACTTTTAATTGCCTCATACTATCTATAGAGTTAAGAGTGGGTTTTGTGACACTCAGCTTTTAACTTAACTTGCCCCCAGTCACTAACTCTGGTCGGCAATGCAAGTATCATCAGACTCCACATAACACACCTACCTCTCTTTTCTTGGCCTCATTTTTTCCATATTTTGGAAACAGATATGAGAATATGTTGCCACAGCAACTGGCAACGTGTACGAGTGGTCCCTCTTTCCCTAGACTAAGTCCCGCCGACACAGCCAGCATCATACACACTGACTTGATGATTAATGTCCACTTGCCAAGGTAGCCTCTGATGATGAAACCACTCAATATTGTCTTGATCTGGAGAATAAAATATAACACTTATCAACTGTATCAACAGGCATGAAAGAAAATATAGTGGAACCTCTCGAAGGCCACCTCTGGGACTAACACAGGGGCCGTGCTTACTTGAGATGTGTCCTGATTACTGAGATGAAAATGCTTTTCACGGCACAGGTATTTCTTGTTGTTTCTTTTACTGTCTTATTTCACATTCCACTCACCTCAGGAATACCCGAACCACAGGCATATGGCGCAAACACTCGTACCAACATCACAGCTAACGTCGCAAATATCAACGCCCAGACAACGTACATGATATACTTTAGGATGTACGCTCCGGCATCTTCATTTGAATCTCCAAATAATTTTGGCCACGTCCGCCACTGGAAAGAAGAACAACCATAGAGCACATTTTCATAGGCAAATCAATGTCCCCGTCCAAGTCTACCTAACATGCTTAATGAGATATCTTGCTACGATTTCTCTTAAGATTCATTACAAAGGTGTTATCTGTTAAACTTCATGTTATTTAAATCTTTGCAGCCAAGACAACACCCACCTGGCGACAGATCTCCTCATCAACTGCATCAAAATTGGTGTCATTTGCCGACCAGCAGCACTGCTCCCTGTTGAACCAGAACGCATCCAGACAGATGCCTTCCTTCAAATCCGTCATCCAAGTGGTTCCAATGTCGATGATACCAGCACAAGAACCTACAGTGAGCAAGAAACTGTATCAATTCTCAAACTTACAAAGGGCCGTATTCTAGAACCATCCTTAACTCTAAGGTTTACCTTTAGCTATTGTTTGCAGGGCAGAATACAAAAGCTTAAAATGGACCTTGAGTTAAGGAGGGTTCTCGACGGGTCAAAGACATCCCATGCCCAGCTGTCCTTTCCAATCCAAGCAGCACAACCGTGACAACTATTCAACCATAAAGAAAGATAGGGATAACTACTTTTCACTTACCAGCAGCCACTCCAACCAAGAGCACACACACCCACCCCGACCAAGCATCGTGGGCACTCTTGAGTCTATCCAGGCATCCGCCCGAATTCCGCTTCTTCTGAATGTCCCGGTGGCGGTGGCGATCGCGAGCGATATCTCGCAACCAATCGATGGTGTGAAAATCATCGTACTGCCCTATTCCTGGTGGAAGGTCGTCAATTGTGTCCATTAAATTCGTGGACCCTGAAAAGGAAGAAGTTTAGTTACCTACATGATGATGAAACATGGTTGAATCTGTACTCTTCTGCGACCAAACACGTCAAGCCCTGGGCAATCTTTTAAATTATCATGAGAAGGACACGGTGCAAACTATGGCTATGAAGTGAGAGGCTAAGACCAACAGAACAAAAAGTATATGACATATGAATGAAATAGTGCAAGTTCACATTTCTCATACAGGAAAGAAGTTAAAAAGATTATCACACAACAAGATGACACAACAACCAGGTTATGTATGTGGAACAAAAGCAACTCACCATAACCAAAGAGTAAGACACTGTCGTGATTAATAATTATCCTCCTGGATTCAGATTTACTCGCACGAAGACCCATACCCTATATAATAATTTCCATCTAGGCCTATCCCAGAGTACTGTGACCCCCAACAGCAACTGTCAACCCACTAGGCCCTCTGAGTCAGTCCCCGCAAACCGCTAATTATACAATGTAATGCCAGCATGACTGACAGCTCTGTTCTTTTGTCCAAGGAGTTTTCTTCATATGGCAGGAAGACAGTGCTAATTAGGGTTAAAGACAGTGCTAATTACAGTTGGAGACAACTTTAAGCAGGGATGAAGACCAAACATTCTTCAAACCTTCAGATGACATGTAATTAGAAAAGTAAACAATCTCCAAGCTGCAAGGAAGTTTGCCTCACCCTGGGCAGGAGGTGGTTCTGGGCAATTGGCACTTCTACACAACCAAGCCAGAACAACCGTCTTTGCAAACTCTCTGCTCACGTGTAGTGTTATGTTTTGGCAAGGTTTCCAGTCACCGCTGCTCATTGATTTTTTTCTTTGCTAAAATACATGTAGGCGACCCATTCCATTCTACAATGGTGCTTAAGTGCTTCGAGGTGTTTAGTGGCTGAGGAAGGAAGGAAGAACACAATATCCTCCACCGTAAAGCCTACTTAATAGGCCTGCATGATTGTAAATAGGAATACGTACACTTACTACAGGGTTAACCAATCAAATGCCAAGACACACTCATGAAGTTGCAAAGGGTCCTGATAGTCTAGTGGTTATCAGGTTGGCTTCACAAGTGCCAGGTTGCGGGTTCGAATCCAGCCTGCCCATGGGATTAACCACCCATGCCTCTTCACATCCGTCACATGGGACAGTAAGCCGTGCTGTCTTGTATTGAAACTTGTGCTTTAAGGGTAAATAAAAGACCCCTTCTAAGTGAGGAAGATGACTTGCTCAGATTGTACTTAACTTATCAGGGCCAAAAATGCTTGGCTTCAGCCCTGATGGAAAATCGATATACTGTACATGTATCTGGTAGGCCCACAACTGCACAGTCCACGACTTCATCATCTTGTACATGTACTTCGCCCACCAAGACATGCAAGATATTGGTGTGAGCTTCAAAGCAATTTATTCCTCGCATCCTGCTTCCACCCCCTCAATGGTAGCCCATTGTTATTGAGGAGTGTTTTCGGGAAGCCATATTTCATGTAAACAGCGGTGATAATGATGAAGACGTGAACTAACACAGCATACTGATGTCCATTCTTCAGTTCTTGGCCCAATACTGTGTCTCAGACCTCCGGGTTTGAGGGTCTTGTACTCAGAAACGGGCAACATGAGCACTTCAGTAGTCTACATGTGGGTCAGAATCACGAATACAAGAATGTTTGTCATAGCCTTGAGCATTGGAGGACAAGCTTTTTAAGTCAGTCAAGTACAGAATACCGGTTGTAGAGACATAACTTGGGCAAGGAAATGGATTTTTTCCAAGCTTATTTGAAATCTCAAACAGAAGAATGGAAGAGGAGATACAGATACTGGTCAAATGTATTGTAATACAGTGCTAAACTGCAGAAGAAAAATCCTGTCCACATGTTCCTGACTGCATCATAAATCCTCTACTGTCAACACTGGCACACCATACCACTCCAGATGAAAGACCTAATGAAAGAAGGTATCAAAGGAGATGCTATTACCATGATAAAAACGACACATATTGGGGATCACATAGACCCCTGGAGCATGATCATGGGTCTCTAAGCTTGTCTTTTCCCCATTTGCCGAGTTGGTGATGATGTCTTCCTTATCCTCGTACTTAGGCTGCAGATTCAATGCATTTCCCATACTGATGCTGGATGTATAGAATGCCAATTCTGGATGTATAGATTGCTGATTCTGGATGTATAGAATACCAAATCTGGACGCTGGTATTAATATTCACCAATAATGAGTTTAATACACAATGTACAAAACAGGTGGAATTTTAAGGTCCATGATTCAGTGTATGATGCCACATCCTAGTAGTACAGACAGCCAAGGCCCGAGTATTCTGACTGCCGAGGAAGATATTGAGATCTTCAACACAACGTACTTCCTCCAAGCCTGGAAAACACAGATCTTGCAATGTAAAAACCTATTGACCACCACTTCAGATATGCTGGTAACACGGCTAACGACTTGACACATGAATTGTCTAGACATCCGCCTTAGTATTCCTCACACGTATGTAACAGGCTGTGATCTCCGGCGAAGCCATAGGTGCTGGCTGTAGTACCACGCTGAAGTCACAGATCCGAGAATCATGTCGTCACAGTTTCCGGAAACACTGCAGCTACATGACTCAGCACAACATGCCAAAGAGGCAATATCCTTCCACTCCAGAGCCGGGCCGTTTGATTATTCCTCGTGTGCTACGTTAAGCAATAATTTGATTACAGTCATTGTATGGAAATGTGGAGAGGCTCCAAACACCGATATCCCATGTAGAAGTTTGTCCTTAACCTCTGGACGAAGATTGAGGATATAATATACCAGTATAATGTATCACAAAGACACCATCCAGTACACGTCCATGTAGAGCGACGCATATCCAAAGATGTTGCAGTACTTCCTCCAAGAGTACATGAAGAGAAATACATCACAAAGATATTCCTGTACAAGCAAAATCCCTAAAAAAACACCTGTTTTCTTACTGGAGCAACAGGCAGGAATTTTTGCAGCATGTGATGACATACCAGCCACCGTCAGTAGATAACAGCAGAAACTGTAGAATAATGCAACATGTATGAATAATACATGTACCAACATGTGAAGCAGAGAGGATCACAGATTTCCATTGTAGACTCGAGTGTCAACAATCATCAAAACCACAAGTTCATCCATGTAGGTACCGAAGGAAAGGAACAACTTGAAGGACACAATTTCATGGATCTGATGCCAAGACCCAAGGATCTGTGGAAAATCTGAGGCGGTGAGGAAACACAGACGAGACACCTAGTCTGCAAAAATGAAGGAAAGTCAGAACACGATCACTTCAAATTGGAAATGTTCGCAACCAACCAAATCAATGCAGCGTCGCCGTACAACAAAGCAAGCAAACACAATAACATGCCAGAAAACTTGTAAATATATAATATCCTGCTTGTTTCGATCTCCAAAATGTTAAGATCGAGGAAGAGCTCCTTGAAAGCTAATTGACATGAACACTCCTTTTTCTACAACTTTATTCAATGCATGGAACCTTATAGTCACGTCAAGAACCTTCAGTGATATTACAAATGAGTATTCGATACAACACCCACTTTTCATAAGAGGAAAACTCGATGCGAATTTTGCTCATTCTTATCAAATAACATGTCTTCGACTGTTTGAGGAATGATTCGTACAACTTGTGCCCCATGGCTAAAGGTGGTTGTACAATGTCCATGTGACGGTAAAGATAATATACTTCAGGCAAATATGCCATCGTTACAAGTGAAGTTTGTGGACAAACGCCTTCAACAACGTTGTTTTATAGCAGCAGTGTTTGTGGAGAAACACACCCAATTTGGAACAGACAGTAGGGGCGTATTTGAATCCTCGTTCTTGACCACACGTCGTGCTGACCTAGTTCATGTAGTCGTTGACTCAACTCGAGAACGGCAGTCTTGCATGCCGAGAACGCAACTCGAGTCGGGCCAAGAACATGTTCTTCTCAACCCTCCGCTGAGTGGGGAGTGAGAAGAACACGTTCTTGACCCGACACGGGTTGCGTTCTTGGCGTTCAAGACTGCCGTTCTAGAGTTGAGTCAGCAACTACATGAACTAGGTCAGCACAACTGTGGTCAAGAACGAGGATTCGAATACGCCCCAAGAGCACCTTGGCAAGAACAAAACCAATACCAATGGGTAGGCCAGGATGTCAATCTTGTACCAGTGACATGCCTTGCCCTTGGACTGGATTACCTCATATGAATGAAGCATGGTCGCAAGTGTCATGGAGGCAACATAAAGCCTCAGTGATTGAGCTTTGCCCCACTCCCATTTGATGAAGATTTTTTTAAACGAATCTACCTTCTTTCCACAAAGACTGACAGTACAGAAACACAGAGTCCTACCTGTCCCATATACCGGAGAACTGGCATAGAACTCCTCGTCCGAGCAGAAGTCTTCATCCAAGGTTTCATACATGGTGCAAAAATTGCAATGCCAATAAGTCGACGGCAGATCAGATTAGATTCCAAATATCGGCGAAGAATACAACTTTGCTGCGGACCTTGTCCACCCCGTCACAAACTGTCCCAAACCCATTTGGTACCACGCCGAAAAACGCCAAACACTAGACGGCATACTCCGCTTCCTCTCCATCATCTCACTCATTATTCAGAAGACGTAAATTTCATCGCAGCCAATTCATTGCAGAATCTTTCAACCCAACAGGTCCAATGTCACAGCACCCACTGCAGTTTGATGCATCACAGTGCGGCAGGCCAGCGAAATCCCTTCAAGTATAGACCCAATCAAAAAGATGTCATACCCAGCCATGCCAAGAACATTGTCACCGCCCTCTTGTTGGGAACATGAGAGTTCTCATCATCAATACCTGTCAATACCAAACCATGTTCCCGTTCAGAAGACAATGATGTCATATCAAATAAATTGGTGACTCTACATCTGTATGATGTTGGTCTATTCCTTTTGGCGCAGGGTTAATTTGAGATTGAGAGAGAAGGTAGAGAGAAGGTACCCTGGTAAAGGATAGCCATAATGTAATTGCAAAGTAAGAGAACCGTTCATGAAATAAAGGAAGGGAGTGCCCAGCTGAAGCATTTTCTTAACAAGACAGTGACTCAACCCATGAAGGTGTCTTCGAATCAGCCCAATTTGTTGGGTCAACCACGCCATGCGGCAGAGAGTGCTCTCTGGATGAATGGCACAATCTGAGCCTGAATCTGTCAATAGGTAGGTGACTTGGAAATCTGTGTTCTGGAACTCTGTGAAACGTTGTTGGCTACTCGGAATCATACGAACGTTAAGGACTCGAACAGGAGCTGAGTTGAGGTGACTTGGCGACACACTCGCGATATGGAGGAGCTACCCATTGGTATGGGAAGTGAGTATGAAGGTAGTAAGTAACATTACAATGAAACCAAGTAAGTTCTGGCAATTTGGGGATGATCAGACTGCGACTGACTCCTAGAAGCAAAACACATCATCATGGGGACACCAACAGAAGACATTGCCTCATCATGTCTTGTACCAGCACTAGGCCTACTAAGAACTTTACGGTCTACCCATCCCCTGATCAGTTGCCCAGTCCAGCTTTCATAGCAGGTGGTTTCTAGCTCATTTTATGCTGCTGACGATCAGTAAAACAGACCGAGTGACACCTTCTGTGGTCGTTATCAAGACTTACCTTCAGATTTGTCATAATAGTGCGATCGGATGCCGTCAAACTGGACATCAATCGGTTCATCATCATCGTCGTCATCATGAAACTGAGCGAGTACATCATCTAGCGCTGAACAAACATAAATACAACACAACAATGACTAGTATTACATGCTGTTAAAAAAACATCAAATATTAAACAAGATACAACCATCAGCAAATAAGGTGTTAACAAATTATTTTGTGCACATGCGCTAAATAAAATAAATGTATAGGCAGTTCAATAGGTTGTACTTATACTTGTGCTGCATTTTTCGGATAGGAAACAACGTAAAGCAACTCAGCGGGTTCAACAATCAGGAAGTCAGTCGATCACTGATGTTGAATGATAACGAATAGACTTAACTTTTTGAGGCAGGCGGGACATGACACATTCAGGCACTCAACAAAGTCAAACAGATCACATTGACAGAATGTTTCTAATGATCATGTCGACATTTTGATCATGCTCTTTTGGCAAAAAATGGCACGTGTATTCTATGGCAGACAGCTATAGTCAATTCGCCTTACATACATAAGCGGGCTTTCTATTCTACGGTACGATCATGTATGATCCTAGATACCAGTTAATCCAGGTGTAAATACAATTATTGTAGTGAAGTAGGTGATAAATGAGATTTTTAAGTATTCTATTGCAGAATATCATTATGCTTCATTAACTGGTAATGATACCTTGTTTAGGGAAAGGCCTATTCCATGTGGGTCTACATGACAGACACAANAGGAAATAGTCGCGTTCGGCCTACGTTTTCGTCAGGTTTCCAATCTTTAAACGTCTATATCTCGATAACCGCTGCTCCTACGCGTCTGTCGCTTGGTCAAAATGAAGCTACTTTATTCTCCTCTTTCTTTTGGCGCCAGTCGCGTCGTCGTAGCTGCTTCCGTTCCGGAGATACGGCCATTTTGTCACAACTAGTCAGATTTGCACTTTGGAGTCTGTCAGTCTAGACCCCGGGACAACCGTTAAAATGCAATTTTAGCCAGGTTTCTTCAAACAGAGCAAAATCGTGTATTCAGGGGGGGGGGGTAGTCTCGCATTAAAAAATCTGCAAGCAGAATATCAATCGGTCCACTGGTTACGATTCTAGGTCAGTTTGAATGCACAAGGGTGTGTGCTACAGGCCAAAGACGTATATTTTCGCCATCCGCACGCAAGGGGTTAAGTATAAAGAGAGATAAACAAGGAAGGACATAAGTCTATGAAAGTTGCACAACTGCTTGCAATCTCCAGATTTAGTGATGTTGGAATGTCAGATATCAAAAGTCTCAATTAAATGAACAAAAAAGAATGAATATACATGTATAACATTTACCACTAGAATCACTTCTTACGATCTGTACCGGATAGTACCTGTGCACCTTAAGCATTTTCAGTTCCATCTCCATTATGAAATGTTAGACTAAAGATCCAGTCAGGACATCAAAACAGAGGGAAGAGGTAAGCTGTTCTGGTGGTCTATGACCCAAGTTTGAAGAATACCATTGAATTTCACCACATTGTACAACCATAACTTCCAGTCCAGCACATATATCATACACATACACACTGAAATTGACATAGCGTGTGGGAGAGTGCGTTCCCAACTTGAACATACATGTACATTACTCAATCAATGCATTTTTCAATTGAACCGACCGCTTTGTGTCAAACACGTATGCAACTGCATGCGTGCCTCGTATTTCAATACATCGCTGAGCTGAAAATCCCATCATCAGTCGAGCGATGTGACATCAGGGACAAACACCAATGGTGACAGAATGTTGAGGTCTATCACATTGTGTGCTGTTGCCATGTTTGCTGTCCCATCTGGTTATAAATCACGGAGGTTGTATTCTAATTTCTAATGTATGGCCTGGGACAAATTAGTGCATTGTATCTATCATGTCTATGATGACTTGGTTGTGATTTACCAACTGGAAAGATGATTGAAATTCAGCTAAAATACTGGGATGAGCTTTGAAGGGAGAAAACATGCCCCAAACCAACAACTACAGTACATACAAATCCATCAGTCATGTCAGTACCATTAAAAGAGATTTGTTGACACTAATGACAGGAAAGAAATTTATTTGACACCTCAGCCCCCAGATCCCTCATTGTCCCTAGGCAACTACCCCACTCCCATTTTTCTGAGCACATCGCTGATTCCCGCCTTTGTCCTACAGCATCACACTTTCAATCAAATGATAATAAATGTGTAAGCCTATTCATTGATTACCCCATTTTCTTGATGGTCCTGGTATGGAAGCCTGGGAGGGGGAATAATGGTGAGTAGGGAACTGAGGGGCGAGCCATTCTCAAAGGGAATCTGGAGTAATCAGACATGGGGAAATACAGGAGCAGCAATATTATTGTGATTGCAAGCAGTTGTTGAAGAAGACTGTTGAAATCGACAAGGCCAAAAAACAAGACAATTTCACTCAGCACATCCTCATTAAATTGCAACTTGACTCAAACAAACTACGAAAATCTATCACAAACAGAAAAGCTAACTGTCACCAGGCGTGGATCCGGGGGGCGCACCCAGCACAAGCCCCCCTTTTGGCCAACAAATCTGTAAAATTGACCGTGAAATTCGGAGCAAATCATTGAAATTCACCACAGATTTCAATGCTTCTAGCACAGTGCGTCTCCTCTTTTCCAAAATCGTGGATCCACCCCTAGTCACTCACAACAGACAGAAACTTTTTATTAGTGAGTATGGGGACAGAACTGCAGTGCAAACCTACCAAGAGCCATGGAATATTTCCCCAATTTTGAATAATTATAGCAAATCCTCCCTTTTCTCAAAGATTGGTTGTTTGCTTTGACATGAATTGAGCACACTGCACCAGCAGAACACTTTCCACACCATGACTGCACACTAAAAGGGCCAACATTTTCCTTCATTGACACAACTCAGGATAGATAATTCATGGCAGCCTGGCTCAGCAGGTTTGACACAAGTCACATTCAGTGAGTTAAATGTGAGTGAAAGATAAATCATCATAACTCACCCTGTGATCTGTCTGGTCTGTCCAGAGTTCCAGTGCTCATTGTGATATCAATCATTTCATCATCAGTGCTACTGTTAAAGTCTGACACGACTCCATTGGCGCCAACAGCTTTATACGTTGTCTTTGACTGAGCCATGGGATCCAAAAGTAAACCTTTTCTTTCCATACCAGTTACATGATATGGCCATCAATAAATGTTGAAAGGTGTGTGAAAGCTGAACCTATCTCAAATATCAGGCCCTGTAGATCAATAAAGTATCCAGATATTCTGTACCAAATCTGAAAAATAAATTAGTATAAACTGCATAAAAATACAAGTCCAGATATGCCAGAGATCAGTATACTTTCAGGGATGGCACGACCCACTCGCCAAATCGCCATTATTGGCTAATGCTCCTCCTATCAGTATCTGCTACTGTTTTCATTTTGGCTAAAACATCAATTGAAAATTACTGTTACCGGTAGGCCTAGTGTTAATATGTTGCTGGTATAGTTACCATCTTACTTGGCTTGGGTAGGCTAGCCTACATGACACATGGCACATGACTATGACAATAATGATATTGGTCTCTTCCTCTTATCAGCTTATGCATGCAACACATGACATGACTATGACATGGAGGCCGAGTGCATTTTGGTTGCATGCACCACGGGCAGCTGTACTTATGGTGATATAACCCCTAAAATATATAAAAAGACAGGGCCGGTAACAAGAACTCACAAGTCAACTCGCTTCACCACTTCATGCACCTGCAGACACCCCAAAACACCGTTTTATTCCAATAAAATGGCATCTTCTGGACCAAAAAACTGTGCTCTTTCCATTCAGGAACTA
This sequence comes from Notospermus geniculatus, assembly GCA_002633025.1. Classification (NCBI taxonomy): domain Eukaryota; kingdom Metazoa; phylum Nemertea; class Pilidiophora; order Heteronemertea; family Lineidae; genus Notospermus; species Notospermus geniculatus. Next base: position 65,296 of record NMRB01001088.1, on the reverse strand, counting down.
AAGAAACCTCGGGTGCCACCGATATATTGATAAATCCACCAAAACTGGAAGATTTCCTAAAGTCCATGACTCCATTACGCACCCGCCATCTTGCATGTCTTGTTTACAACCAAGTTGAATGCTGATATTGGAACAGCGCTCCTCATTGGCTGGATTCATAAACCTAAAATGCACTCAGCCAATGAGGAGTGCTGTTCTAATCGGCATTCGTCTTCGTTAAAAACATCATGGCGGGTGCGTAATGGACTCATGGACTTTAGAAATTCTTCCACTTTCGGTGGATTTATCAATATATCGTTGGCACCCGAGGTTTCTTTAGTTCTTGAATGGAAAGAGCACAGTTTTTTGGTCCAGGGGAAGTCATTTTTATTGGAATAAAACGGTGTTTTGGGGTGTCTGCAGGTGCATGAAGTGGTGAAGCGAGTTGACTTGTGAGTTCTTGTNTGATGATCGCCATGTTGTATCTACATAGTGGGGACCGCCAATTGTTTCTCTTACCTGCAAGCAACAGTTTCGCAGGTAATGTTTTATTTAACCGAATAAGATAAAAGTATTTCAAAACAATCGTCACAAAAGATATTAAACTACCTATAAATCTGAATATTTTACAGTACTGAATCTAAAAATGGCTTCCCAGTGCATATTTTGACATGGGTCTTTTTTCAAAAATGAATGCTCCCTATTACTCATTCTCGCCTGATTTTTTTCTTTTTCACTATTGCACACTAATGATGTGGTATATATCATTCATTCGTAATTTTTATAACGATGTAACTCTGTACTCTTCCACTTCATAATAAATTTTGTAATTTCAAAAATAATTGCAAACATTTAGTTACCTATTTCACCGAAAGGCGGCCACAAATCCTAGACTAGTTCTTCAACCTCGAAGGTGGAACGGCTCGAGGCAATCCTCGAACATCCGCTGCAAATAGATACGAGTATTAGCCGGAACGGCTCAAGGACAGGAGACCAGTCTACACAAATCCATTATGGCTGACGACGCTAATGATTGTGACAAAAAACCCAAGTGCAAATTCGGAGAAAAATGTTATAGGAAGAATCCCGATCACCTCAAAAATTATTCTCATCCTAAACGAAAGGTAGAAGTAAGAGAATATGTTTGTCATAATGTCAATACCTCCAGAGATGTAGAGAAAATCAACGATGAAGTTGTTGGATTAAGGCAGATTTTCTTCGCGCCCTCTATTGGTGAAACGTAGAACTGAAATACTACAAGGTCTGAGGGGTTGGCCCATAGAAATGTCCCCAAAGTATCAGGAATTAGAAAGCTTATGTGTTTTCTTGTAATGTTTGTGTTTGAGAGTTGATGCTATTCTCTGACTTTCAGGAACCTGATGAAGAACAGCCAAAAAAGAAGACAAAGATAGAACATTTCTTCAAGAAAAAGGAGTCGACAAATGATGACGAAGGCAGGCCAGTTGCTGCCACTGTTGAAAAAGAAGATGTCACTGGGGGAAATGAGGAAACATCACAGAGTGATACCTGCGAAACAAAAGATGAAGACACTGGCAGTAGTTCGGGAAATCCTCAGCCTAACATAGGAAATACATCAGGATATGTGCGCCAAGAAGAAGAAGAAGGTAGTGTCACTCTTGTTCAACATACTTTATGAGGGCAGAATTGATTTATTTCACTGAAAAATTCAATTCGCCACATTCTGTGAACATCGATATTCAAGGATAACTAATTCTCAAAAGTTGTGATATTCAGTTCTGCTTGCCATTATAAATAATTAAAAAATTTTATAACATTATGTTTCAGGAGACAAAGAGGCTGACCACTCTCAGAAAGGTGATGCAAAAGAACAGGACAGGGGTGATGAGGTGGTTGATTCTCCAGCTTCTCCAGTAGATATTAAGGAGAGCATCAAACAGAAGTACCTCATGGAGATGCCTGATGATTTTTACGAGTTCTGGGACTTTTGTAAGAGTTTGGATGGCAGTAACCCCTCAGGTAATGCAGGAGGACAAATTCAGCAAATTTTAAACTCCTTTGCCATTGTTTTGATCGTGCGTATCTGCTACTAACAAGCAGCAATAAGGAAAATTCAGACTGTAGAACAGCCTTATACATTTGAGAGAAGGAAGCTTGCTTCATTTCATAAGAATCTCCTTTTATTTCCCCAGATGTCCTGAAAAAAAGCCTTGGACTACAGCTGGTTGGACCATTTGATGTTTTAGCAAGAAAGAGTAAGAAGAAAAACCGCAATGGAAAATGTCCTTGCTACCATCGGCATTGGAGATACTACTTTGATCCACCTGAGTTCATGACAGTCATTAAGGGTGATGACAAGACACAGTTTCACTTTGGCTATTTCAGGTAAAACTTCAGCTCATTCAACAGCATTTATAACAGATAACTTATTGAAAGAAAGTTTCCTGACATGCCTGCTGAAATGTTGACCTGCTCAGTGCTGTTTGCCCGGCTGTTTATCATTTGTCTCCATTTCAGAGATGACCCGAGGGAAATGCCTGTCTTTGTTGCCTCGAATGCTGCCAAGGAAAACTGCACTATTACCCCTAGAGGGGAAAATATCTTTTCCGCTGTCAAGTAAGTCATGGTTGCAATGTCAAACAAATGTACTGACACATGTTCAAAAGTATGCAGGAATACTCCATAGCCTGTTCTTAAATGGGTAGACTCAGCTCCCAACAGTACTAGCTCGGAAAATATCAATGAATTTTTGTGCAATGAAAACTCTCACACATTTGACAAAAAGAGAGTAAGACAAACTATGCAACTATCTCCATCTTATCCTTTCAGTTGGTTCATCAGCGAGGAATTGAAAAAGACGAGATACACAGAGCTGTCCAAGCTCCAGACCTCTCTTAAAGACTGGGCAGAATCCAAGGACATCAGCCTGGAGCTTAAAACAAAGAACATAGCCAAGAGACAGAAGAAAGTGGTGTGCAAGACTTTCCATGGTGCTGGCTTGGTGGTTCCAGTGGATGAGAATGAAGTTGGCTACCGACCTGTCCCAGAATCTCCTGGTGAGCTCCTCCATTAATCTACCGACACTGATGCATAGTAACAGGCACAACTGTTAAAAATGGTGGGACTTTGTGGCAAGGAGGAAGAATCCTCATACCCTGCAGTGCATTCAATTCCTCATCCTGAGAATCTCAGTTCATTTACATCGTACCCTCCCTCTGAACCAAGCGCAGAAGGGGAGCCGGTTGTGAAGACCCTGGGTGCGAGTTTGTCAATTCCTATGCACTGATGTTTTTCAGAATTTGATGGATTTTCTCATTTCTCTCCCAGGTGACCTAAAGAAGATGTTCAAGAGAATCATGGACAGCAAAACAGATGAAGAGCGAGACAAAAACATTGATCCACTCCAAGAAATCATCACACTAATCCAGTTTGCAAATGATGAATGCGACTATGGGGAAGGAATCGAACTTGGTCTTGATCTGTTTTCATACGGTGGCGATACTTTTCATCCATTTGTTATGACACTATTGCCACTGGGGTATAAGCTGTTAGGAAGGCACGTGTATGCAAAGATCATTCAGTCTCATCTGGCTGACAGAAAACGGACTTCTGACTTGAGTGAGTTTTAATGGCATGCCATTAACTCGGCTTGGTCTCAACATGAGTAATATCGATCTTCATTTTGATACTTCGCACAGGAAGTCAACCTTGAGTTTATACAGTACATACATGATCATGAGGTGGATGGAAATTTAACGCTTTTGAGATACCACCAAGTGTTCTTCATAGACGTCACATGGAAAGTTTGTAAGACAAGGTTATGACATGGCCATGTCACAATGAGTCCCATCATGTACCGTCAATAGTTTGTAATTACATCATCATCATGTAATTGGTTTATAATAAAAGTGAAATGTGAAGAATTTTGTTGAAAATATGCTTTTATCTCACTTCAATCGTTTGTCACTTCTGGATCAAAATCACGTCTCCCATGACAGAACTTCCTTAAAATATGGCTGTAGAATTTGCCAGCTATATTTTTCCACATCGACATTGATTTTAGCAGTCCGACAACTCCAAGGTCTTTGACAAAAGTTACGTAATCTTTTGTATAATTGCTGATCAGTGTTGTAGAGATATTCCCCTGCAAAATAGAGTAAACAATTAGTTCACATTCGAATAAGTGGTCCGTGGACAAAGATGAAATGCATATGTAGTGGTGTGCTTCTCGAATCTGCAAAAGTTGATAATCAGTTCACACACAATACAAATGAAATATTATAAGGTTGAAACTCTGAAATAACAGTGTTTATCAGTCTTAATATCAGAATCAGGACAGTATCAGTTTGTACATACTTGGAAATATTTCTGGATAGACAAGCCGGTTTGGACACAATGGGTAACATCCAATGTGGACACTCTCCAACCTGGAAAGATGAGAAAACCGTGCAGATACGGTAGCATTTCTTGCGGCATAAAACTGAGAACAATTAGACAAACTCCAGGGAGAAAATAAACAGTGAACCAACAGGGATGTTAACTTACATGGCCACACCGAAGAACTCATGCCCAGCAGTTGAAACAACCACATCGGCAGACCTCAGCACATTGTAATAGTCTTCTTTACTTTCAACGAACCCCCAGTGGAGAATATGACCGGTTAACTTCTCCTTTGCTTCCAGGAATACATCTGCAAAGAAAAACCATCCGTGAAGATGAGGATCGTACAAGAAGAACTGCATAAATGACAGAAAAACTTAGGCTTTTCACAAAAGATGAAAAGGGAAAAAGCGTTTGTATTTGTACTCTCCATACCTGGTATTTCCAAGTATGTCTCCCCCAAAATGGACACCTTGAAATTAAGGCCTTCCTCGACCAGTTTGTAAAGCACCTCGAAGAAGACACCAGGTCCTTTGTCATGCTCCCTGCAATGGTAAAGTATGAAACGGTCACAACTACAGAACAAAGATTGTAGTTATAAATTAGATTTAGATATAATTGAATGAATTACATCATCGGCTACATGGAGACAGCTCTGGTCATGATTTGTTTGAGAATACAAGACCATTATGATCGTACTCACCACCTGTGAGGCCAAACAATATGCAATGGCTTCAGTTTTTCCTCCTTAAATTCCCGTGCAGTGTTCTCAATTTTGTCAATTTGTTCATGAACATCAGCCTCATCAAGCGATTCATGATGTCCAAATTGAATATCAGGCCCTCCTGGGTCGTGTCGAGAAATGTCAATGCGTCTAGGCAGATTTACATCCATCATGGATCCTTCCACTCTTTCCTGCCCAGATTCAGAATAGTTGCTGCCAGGCACTTCAGCACAACACAGTTTCATATCTAATTCCTCCAATTGTGATGTCCTCTGAGGCAATTTCAGTGGAAAGTTTATCACTCTACATTTTGGCTGAATAATATCTTTCAGGTTTTTAGGTCTGTAGTCAGGTATCAACTTCATGAAAGATGCAATGTTATCCAGGAAGGAGTCTTGATTGAATTTGGAGTTGAAGACAACGATGTCGGTGACAAGGCTGAAAGAGAGAATGGAAAAGCAAAGGGTTTTAATAAAGACTTCTGACATCGGCCAAAGATCAACACAGTGCTAGCAACATGCCAACCAATTAAAATGAAAAATTAGTGCATACCATGAAAGGACTTGGTTATAACCATACTGGAAATCTCTCTCTTGCTGCTTCCTCACAGGGTACACCAACTGGTTTTCATGGAAGTACAAGACTTTTTTCAAATTTGCCAGGTCTGGTCGAAGTGAAACGAGCTCAGCTAGATTCAAGACAGAGCTGGCAAAGAGGACCCTGAAAAGATACCATTCAGTCTCTCAGCCGACTTTCCTGGCAAAATGGTTTTCAACAGATTAGACCCTATCCAAATTTGTAGACATTTTCCAAGCTACCCCATTCTTATATACCGGTAAATTTCATCCAGTTCCTTTTTCTTTAACATACTTGTAGGAGTCTCGCCTTGGGATAACCTGGGACAAGTACAGACTGCTGGTGCGGGCTCTCCAGTGCCACTTTTTAGCTGTCATTGTGACAAGTTCACTATGTTCCACCTCAGCAGCAAGGACATCCATCAGCTGTTTATGAGACCCTCCATAGAATGGCTCTATCAGTAAAATTTCTGGCCCGGTTGCCATTTCACTGCAAAATAATCAGTGGATATAGTCCAATACAGACAGTAGCGACTTTCACAGTTAACCATTTACACTGTAGGCCTATCTTGTTAGAATGACCAGTGATGCCTTGTCTTATTAGCAGTATCATGCCAGAATCCAGGATTCCTCAAGATCTTCTCCACTGGGTAATAGCAAAGGAACTATGGCAGGGCAGTGACCTGGAGGTGTCAGTCTGCACTGAACTGCTCGACTCAGCCTGATGAATAGTCCTACAGACTGAGGTCATGATATACAATGGAGTAAACCAAGAAAGAACAAATGAAGTCAAAGTTCTTTGAAATAAACTTAAATATATTCTCCATAACCAAAAATTTGGAAGACTCTCCCCGGCCAATAAAACATGATGCAAATTAAAACAAGAAGAGAATGTCCTGACTTTCCAAAACAGGAGATGACCTGCATTGGTTGACTAGGTCTTTGAATGACCTTCCACTCCAAAGAATAGAGAAAATTTAGAACCAAGTCCACGCTCTTCTAAAAATTTGAAGAACAGTCCTAAATCCATATGAAATTCACGTCCTTTCCCTACACGTGCTTCAAAATTCTTTTCTTCAAACTTTTCAAACTTTCTTAAACTATCAAGCGATTGTTTCTCATTCACTTCAAAATCCTCCTTGTCTTTCACCGCAATTTTTTTCCATGTCTGTCGCCGACAGCGATTCCAGAACTCTTCAACATTTCTATTGCATCCTTCAATGCAAATGACTCCTGGTTTACCTGGCATTGTAAACCCAGTCAACTTCAAATCTCCTGCCCAATCTAAAAGATCTCTTCGTTTAAATTTGCTGAAAATGTGATGACTATAAATCCACATTCTAGTAAATGCCTCTGGTTCATAAATCTTCACTTTTTCCTCTGTCTCTTCCTGAGTTTCACAGTAATTTTCGATGTTCTCTTGGATCCACTGAACTATTGAGTACATGCAAAGCTCCCCTCTTTCAAGATCATGGATATAGTTGTGGAGATCTTCATTGAACTTTTTGTGCTGGGCATTTGGAAGCTCTGTCCTGGTAAATATATCCGGAGGGACTGCTGGATACTTGTGAGAAAAGCGGCATACCAGTTCAACATCAGTCTGGAAAAAAGAATGCACCGGTATTTAGTTATTTCTCACTTGGTAAAGTGCAGAAAACAAGGAGGGTCAGGAACAAATTTTAAGTTACTTCACTTGACTTGATTATGGTTTCTCTAAAACAGTGGACACGGCAAAAAACATTTGAAAATGAATGCGAATAGGCCTACATCCATTAGCATTATTAGCACACCCATACTGGCATGACTGGTGTAGGAAAATCATCGACATCACGAGTCGACGCTGAACTCCTGATTCAGATCGATGCAACCAGCCAATTAATTTAGTGCACAAATTGTAACACAGGTCTAGCATGTCTAGCCTGGGCCTATACATCTCACATCAAATCATGAATGAAAATATTGAAGACCGCTTATGTACCTTGTACGTTTCTTTTGAGAGCTTTATCGTGAATCCAATCCGCTGCAAAAGATCCTCATATTTCGTTTCACCATCCAGATACTTCTGGATCAACTGGATAGCATCCCCAGCCCCATCATCATTTTCCAAGGAAAATTCTCCAGGGTTTGGAAACATGCTGGCTAACATTTCAACCTCAGAGATCTGCAATTCCAGCATCTCTTTAACCTCAGATTCACTGGTTTCAAATTCTTCGACCTCCATTTTGATAGCCTGCGTTCATTACACTTACAACATTTGCATTTAAGGATTAGAAATAACCATTTTTAGGTCAATGAGCTGATCTGACGTGTCTGAAATGAGGGACATTTAAATCAGTCTCGCGCAATGATGATACATTTACCAGTGCATTATTCTGGGAGTGCATCGAGATCAACGTGCGAGACTGGTGCTGCAAGGTGCCCGTGACGTCATTAAAAATGGCCGACTGATGCAAAAACTTTCGGATTTTGACAACTTTTCCCAATTTACGCCGATCGTAGCATTCCAAACATCACATAAACATGGTAAGTGTTTACTATGCACATCTCTGACTTAGAAAAGATTCTACTTGATTGGATGATCATTGCATCAATGCCAAAAATCGGACTCGAATCTCTCAAAAATGGAAGTTGTTTACATTGGATACCACAAATGTACAGCCTTGGGCTATAGTTCGATTATCGGATTGTCAGAATTATTATCTGTTTTCGGACACGGCGTTGTGTACTGCAGTAACAGCCGCTCAGGTGTACCGGTTTTTCGACGTACTAGCCAGCGGTGGCCCGTGACCAGCTGTCATATTTATTGACTGCTGTCTCATGTTGATGTTGTCACTTTTGGTACGTTGATTGATATTTTGATGTGCTGTCTTTTTCCATAGCCAAGTGAAACTGTGCCAGTGCGGGTGGTCACTCGTGTGCGACCGTTCACCGATGTTGAAGAAGGCAAAGGATCAAAAAGGGTTGTTAAAGTCCAAGGAGATAAGACAACAGTTGAGCTGGGTGGAAAGGATCAGACGTTCGCATTGGATGGTGGCTATTTCTGGGATGTCAAAAACGTAAGTTGTGATTAGAAAATTGTCAAATTGCTACTGAACTTTGGTGCTTTATATGAGAAGGTTTCCTGCTGACATATTGTATACTAAGGTTGTCTCACACTAATTCTTTATTTCAGAATCAGATCTACCGTGAGACGTGTGAACCCCTATTGCAGAAAGCCCTGGATGGATACAATGTGTCCATCATTGCCTTTGGAGCAGTAAGTGTCAAGCTAATACTGTCATAGATTCGGCTTTGTAACTTCAGATACTGTATCTGTTGTGTTCTAATTCTTCTAAATGGCAGTTCTTGTTGATATTTGATTGTACATGTAGTTTCAAAGTAATGACCAATACTTCTATGCCTTTCAGACTGGATCTGGAAAAAGTTACTTGATGCATGGAACTGGAGACGATCCGGGAATTGCATTATGTGTAAGTTCTATTCTCATTGGAAAGAATATGTACTCCAGCCATGATCTTGCTAGAATAACAGGAGATCATCGGACCCTCTGCCCAAGAAGCAGCTAATCATTGTATGAAAAGAGCGATTCATTTGCTGCTGACCTGCAAAGGACAAGTGGGGAATCATTACACAAGGTCCCTCTTGACCCTCTTCCTCAGAAGATAAATAATCAGCTTGGTCTTGTATAATCAGATTGTGTGATTGTTTATCATTATCTCACCCTTCCATTCATTCTTTTCAGCTCAATAGGAGTTTGTTCAAGCACATTGAAGAAACCCACAACAAGGAATTCTTTGTGACTGTTTCTTTCCTGGAGGTAAGTTGTGCTTGTTTGAGGACATAGTCACCAATTACCCACACAGACTGAAAGGCCTGCCTCCAAGGCACTAGCACTCAGGCACCATCACTGCTCAGCAAACTTGTATGGATGTCTCAAAGTTGTTTTTTCCCTGGGCCTCTGTCCGTGATTTAAGATAAAGAATGCTGTGAATTTTGCTCTTAATTTCAGATCCTTGATGAAGACATGACAGACCTGTTGAATCCACACAACAATGAGATGAAAATAAGACAGCACCCAGATGTGGGAATGTAAGTTTAAAGCTTAAACTTTCCATTTTGAGGAAGGAGGGAGGTCTGAGTCATGTGAAAGTCATTGTAAGATCAGTTCTCTCATCAGAAAATCATCGATTTTTTCTTTCTTTTGACTTTCTCATTTTCTTTTTGGTTGCTAGATTCGTTGATGGTCTTTCTGAGATGGTCGTCAGAAGTGCGGAAGACATTGCCCGGCTTTATGAACAGGGGAACCGGGCCAGGAAAATGGGTGCCCCAGATATCAGGGCGCACCAGGCAAGGTCGCATGGGATCTTCACAATACGTATCGAACAGAAGGATAATAATTCCAGCAAAGTCGGCGTGAAGGCAACAGTAAGCCTAGTTGATTTAGCCGGCACTGAAACTTCAGACGGAAAAGATTTGAATGCTGCTAAGAGTATGGCTGCCCTGGTGAGAGTCATCTCTGCCATTGGAGACCCGAAGAAAAAGGGAGGCCATGTTCCGTATAGGGACTCAAGGATCACAAGATTGTTGCAGGTAGGGAGAACTGATTACTACAGCCTTTCATTTTACAAACTGCACAGTTCTTTTTAAACTAATACTAATATATTAGTCCCGAGACAGCACATAGTCGGGTTTTGAGGTCACTATTCAGTGTCATCTTTTCTGTGACCAGAAGCTGATTACCATTGTAACTTTTGAACCTCTTTTTTCAGGATTCCCTCGGAGGCAACTGTATCACATTGATATTTGCGAACTTATCCCCTGCTGGTAAGTCCAGTTCCATTACCCACTTCATGTATATTACATTTATCTTATCGAAGCCATCTCAGCATCCCCTTTCAATGGCTTCGGACTTCCAGGCATATCTGGTGTTGTCTTTACATTACTGGTAGATATAAATCATGGGTGGATTTGAATGCAGCTTGAATAGAAATGGTTATATCCCTTAATTTGGTGACCGCGAGTCTTTCTTCTCCAGATTCCATGCACCAGGAGACGCTCACCACCCTGCAGTATGCCCAGTTCGCCAAAAACATCAAGAACCAGGGTGTCAAGGTCAACCTAGATGAAACATCCCAGATGATGACGCAGCTCCGAGAGGAGATCTCACACCTGAGGACAAAGCTACAGAATGCTACTGAGATGAATAAGGATGATGTTCTGAGGATGGAGGTAAGTTGTTTGCCTTATTTCAGGTCTTGACAATGCCTGGCATCATTGTCCACAGATATGTGAGGCGGTCTAGGAAAACCTGTCGGATGTCGCGTTTGAGGAAAGTGTTAATGGCCTTGGTGAAATGTACTACGTAACAGGTAAACAGTAGCAGATCTCAATGCACAGGCAATCTGACAGCCCTTGTTGATCATTCAGCGACATCCGACGGGTTTTGCTAGACCGCCACACATATGGCATGCACTGATTTTGTTTCCATTCTCCAGGACCTGATCCGAGATTTGAAAATTGCCAAAAACCAAACTTGGGATGAGAAACAGCGGATGTCAGACAAGTACGAAGATGAACGTCGCACCAATCTTGCCAACAAGGGCATCCTTGAGTGGGTGATGGATACCATGAAGAAGGGTAACAAGGAACTGCAAGAACGTCTCCTTTTGCTGCAGAAGGAGAAGGACCAGTTGACCTTGACCTACAAAGACAAGAGGCGTGTCCTTGATGACCTAAAGGACGAACTGCAGAAGAGAATTGCTGACTATTCAGAGTTGGCAAGCAGTGGTAAGTACCGGGTAGTGTGCTTATACCAGCTGAACATTTCTGAACATTCTATGAAGATTGCACTTGCATAGTTTGAACTATGACTATTATTTTGATGCCATTTCCATTTACAGGTAAGGCATCTGAATCTGAGACCAAGCAGAGAGTCTCTGCCATCCATGAGCTGAAAGAACGACTGAAGAGAGAGACGGAGAATATCAAAGATATCAAGTTGAGGTTGAAGGAGGTACAGGAGAAACAACGCCAAGAGAAGGAGGACGCTCATTCACAGAATGTGGTCCTGAAGGGAAATGCTGACCTGAGGCAGAGGGTTGAGGTGAGTGTGACTCAAAACCTCTGTATTGTGCTCGCTACTGAAACAAAAGACGGTAGCAAGGTGTTGGCATGAAAAGTTCGCTCAGTTTTCATTATGGAATGAACTTTTTGGCAGTTTCAGTTCAGGTGCTTTAAATGTCCCTGGATGAGCCTTCTTCAATTTCCATGTTTGTGCTTACTAATTCTAGGAAGAAGAGCGGAGACGGATGGAGCTGGAGAACCAGCAGCTGATATCAGAGGAACTGGAGCGAATGAAGATGGAAGTGGAACATGAAAAGGCTGAGATACAGGTGAGGTCACCTATCATGAGTGATCACAGACATGAGGAAAGCACATTCTCTTGTCAGTCTTTGAGTTTAAAAAAAGCCCTTGAGTTATTCAAGTCCTGTGGTCAAGAGTTCTGAAAGCCTGATTGAATAAATTGTTTTATTTTCCAGTTGAAGGCTGCAGAAGGCCGATCGTACAGCACCCAGGATGGTATGGCCCTGGAGCTAGAGTTGGTCGATCTAAAATCAGAGAGATCAGTTGTGACCCTACAACTTCAGACCCTCAAACAGGAGAAAGCCAAGCTTGCTAAGGATCTGGAGGAGGCCTATAATCGTCATAAGGAGGAGCTGGAGATACAGCAACTGCAACACTTTCAGGTAAAGATATATTGCTGAAATTGTCTTGTGCGAATGGTGCATAAATCACCATGCAGTACATACCAAGGCACTTCTATTTTCAGATTTTATGATACATTTTGTTTTCTTGCAGACGTTCCGTAATTATCGTGAGATGTTTGAGGAGCAGAAGGCTGCTATTGAGCAGAGATATCGTCAGTTGTTGGAAGATTCCATCCAAGATGCCATATTCCTCTCGACCAGGAATAATGAACTGATGCAGGAAAACCAAGAAGCAAAGCAAAGTAAGTATCTTTAACAAAAAATAAATGGAGGTGAGTGGTATATACTATAAGTTTTCCACATGGTTCACCATTTAGATACATGTATCATAGCATGCAAGATGTAGGGAGCAAGCGCAAAGGACCACTGATTGTCTCAGGATGATAGTTTCAAACTTATATGAGAATCAACTAATTCTGTGGTTTCAGAAATAGCTGAACTGAAAGACCAAGTCTCCATTCTTGGTGGAAAGGCAGCTGAGGACTAAGAATATGATTAAGGAAAATCAACATACCACAGGTATTGGTGACAATTTAACCAGTGTAGTTTCTGTATTTTTGTTCCATTCATGTCATACCTTTATTTGGCATACCGGTAACTGTCTCTTACCATATTATCACACATGTATACTTATAAATTATATTCAAATTGCTAATGATTACGATGCCTCCAGAGTATATACCAGTACATGTATTTTACTTTCCAAATGTTGTAAGGTCCGTCCTTAACGCATACTGTACTATATTTTCAAGTGTGATAGCTCCAGTCTGATTGGCTAGTCAGGTCGACGCATGTACATGTATTCAATCTTTACATGGCTTCCGTCCGCATTCATAAAACTTGGGTATTTGTTTTCTAGTCTGATGTGTATACAATGTACAAGTGAGCTGCTGGACAGTGTGATTTTAGTCTTTTCTTTGCAATCCTTCAAATATTGGTAGAGATGCAGGGAGGAGAACCTTACATTCTTACAAACTGATCACAGTCTATTCAGATTATGTGAATTTCTTCCATAGGTTTAGGGAATGTCTACTGTATACTATAATTGCACTCTGAACACTGCTTCACTTCTGGATGCATTATACAAGCTTTAAAATGATTCATGCTGGTACATGGATAAATATTTTTCTAAGTTGCAAGATTTTATATCATTTGTAATTGAAAAAATATCACTTTACCGACAATCATGCTGATAAATCTGTGATCTATTCTATAGAAAATAAATGTTCATATCAAAGTACTTACACGTGGACTTTTTTCCCACAGACGTAGCATACACTCCCAAATCACCAAAGCAAAAGATGATAGAGAAAAGAGCCCCAAATCTGTGAAATAACAGAAATCAAATGCTAGTATTGTGCAATGGTAAATCATATTTATGTGAAAATCCAAGTAAATGGTGTACAAAGTATCACGGCTTGGAATAATCAAGGAATTCCTATGACTAGAGAGCACTCAAACTGATGAGCGAAGACAGATGTACATGTACAAGTAAAAATATGAATTAACCAGCCAGTAACAGCCAAATTTCATTTACTCCAATGTTGGTAGTTTGATTTTGAAGCCTTACATTGCTTCATTCTTCATCTCCCGAATGCATGGCACAAAACCTTAAGATCCTCAAGTGGAGCTGTTTCATCTTCTTGTCATTCTAGAAAAGAATCAAAAATGTTGCCAATACCAAGTCAAATGAAAAATTTTGGAAGACAACTAAGTAAAGCACTAGGAATAACCTGTGGACAATGAACCATGATGATTAAATGACATCATCTCACAAAGCACCAATTATCGGTATACTCCACCGCACCTGCCCATCGCAAACACCTGTCTGAAGACATAGGCCTACCTTACATCCAATGTACTCGTCAAGATCGTTATCCCCCATGTGAGGTGTTGGTTGAATACACACTGCTGACATTCCAAGTCGAGCCACAACTGATTCCTCATACAGCAAAATTGCCATCACTGCATCTTCTTCCAACACTTCTGGACGGAGGTGGAGCCTGGCATGGGACGATGCGAGAGAGGTGCTGAAACGATGAGAGATTACTTTTCAAATCGAAGCATAGTAAAAACTGCCCAAGAGAACCATCAACTGAACATAACAAGCTTTTCTCAGTAAATGAATCAGCGATCGCAGGACTTACATCACTTGGATTGCATTCCTGGGGAAGGTGGATCCTTGGACGCTCGTAGCATGCATATTTCGACTGCTGATGTAATATCTGCATACCAAATCCTTGGCGGGCTCTGTGAATTCGACCTCTTGTTGGGAGGCAATGTTGACGAACTGAAACATATAAAGTAAAACAGTTTGAGTTACACTAAGTAATTCAACATGTGTATACATGTATTCCCATATCATTTGGATAGAGGCTTAGTACAAGGATTGGGCTCCATTATTTCGGGGAGTGTCATGAAAGGGGTGGAGGCAGAGGCCTGTGCAAAGTCATGAACAATTCCCCTCCACACACCTGCTTGAATTCTTCAAATTCAATACAAAACTTCTGGGTTGGGTTCTCTTCAGTTGCAGCATCACTGAGCATCTGATGAGTGATCAAGTTGTCTATGTGTTCTTCAGCCACACTGTCGGCTTCTGTGCTGTACACCATGCCAAATTTACTGCAAAAGATGGAGTTGGACATTATCACCTCAGCCTTAAATGCTGTGGCATTATTTAGATGCAAACATGTTTATCTCATCCTGTCTTTAGATGATGAAAAAAATCTACTCAGGGACATAAACCATATACATGTACATGTACATGAAATGTTTGTAACCTACTCAGCTATTAGTCTTGCAGCAGTGTCCATCCCTCCTGTGCCTGGCACATCCATTTGTACCGTTGTCTTCTTGGAAGGTTCCATGTAAGCCCAGGCTTTACAGCGGAGGGGATACGTCAACACCTCAGGAAGACCACCACTGAATTTTGGTGGAATAGTCACACGAGCTTCCCCACCTTCAAGAGCTGAAATCAAAGACACTTGATTTCATTACCATTCAAAATGACAAAGTACCAAATCTTTCTTTGATTCAATGACCGTTCTTGATCATTACCACACTTACCCAACTGAAGTTCCTCCAACGTTTTCTTTTTCAACCTCCCAACATCCCCCAGGTAACACACACCTCTATTCGCCAGCAGCAAGGATCCGCCCTCAATGAAGTAAGACCCAGAGCAGTGTTTATCTTTCACTGCCTTCCCCATCAAATGATATCCTGTCGAGTGCACAATCATCCTTTCCGAGAAAGAAGCTGCATACATCATCAACTGGTGCAAGAGATTGGTGTCTTTCCCAATCGCAAGGAGATCCATTCGGTAGCTCGAGTTGTCACTGTTTCCAACCAGACTGAGAAGAAGGCCCAATTTCAGATGCAGGAACGTTCCTGGGGGTGCTATATCCCCACCGAACATGTATGCTAAACTTAAACCAAAACTCCATGGAGAACTTTTTCTATCTGAAAAAAGAAAGTTTCTAGTGAATTGAAACTTCTACAGCCATATGAAAGAACATTTGCAAGGTAATTGACAATTCCTTTATCAAGAATTCGCGCAGATAACTGTCATGAGCTTGATGCTACTCTACCTTCATAAAGACGCTTGATTCTTTCAGGAAGTTCCTCTTGTCCTAAACCGGTAATATTCCTTGGTATGATGTTACTGACCTCGAGGGAGACGGTGATGACACCATTCAGGGTCTCATAACTTGGTAATCCAATCACATAATACCGCTGTCCAATCTCAACCACTTTTACTAAATCATCTGGAAAAATTTGGGCAACATAATTATACTGTAAAGAGCAGAGACACTTAGTTTCAAGCCACCAGTACCAGTACTCTTTGGGTTCGTGCCTCTTATCATTTCACTTCTCCACCAGTCAACAACTATTTCTTCAAGTACATTTAGATTCTGATTACTGAAACCACGAACCTCTGATGAAAACTTGAATAGCTTGAGACCTTACTCCGTCTGTCAGAGTGGACTGAATGGAATTGCTGAAGGTAGTATTGTCCACCATATCCGCCACAATCTTATCTGAAAGGGCAATAAATACTGGAGGGTCAAATGGGAGGGACGAATGGAACAGTCAACCGTGCTTGAGAAATTGAGTGCACTCTGCTAAAACTTGAGTTTTTGTACTTTTTCGACATTAAATAGCAGATGAATCCATCATTTACTGAAGAACCCATCACAAAAGGCAGCAGTGACAGTCTACCCACCTCCAAGGTCTCTACACTTGACGTCTTCCTCAAGGACAGCATTGCAGTACTGACAATGAAATGTCCTTCTGACAGTCTGTGCCTCCTTAGCTCCAGGTGAATGAAGTCTGATATACATACTGCCATTGTGGCCAGTGCAGCTTGATTCTGGACAGTGATATCTTGCACTTTTTCTTCAAATATGAGAATAAAATAAAACATTTACTGACATAATGAATATATTAAAGACAGATCACCAGAATTATTACCGGTTAGGTACTATACTTTTACATTAGGCTCAGTCTTTGTCACATTTAAACAGCATGCAAAATCATCCATGAATTTAATGACAACTTACGTGTATTTGTGAGTAATTGTAGCCCCAGTCAAAACACCGTCAAATTGGAAATACCTTTTCCCCTCAGATGGATGTGGAAACTGCTTAAAGGAGTTCAATTCATAACTGAAATGATTCAAAAGGTTTGCATCAAAATTTATGAAATAAACAGTTTATCAGAGATCCTCATGCAGGTAGTCATTGCACTTTCTGGCATTTGATCTGTCAATGTGTGTTTGATGGGCAGCCCAACAGAATAGGACAGCACCCAACTGATATTTAACAAAAGCTCTTCAACTTTTCTATACTGGTACCTTGGCAAGTTCGGCAATGGCAGAAGTCTTAAACACACCACTATTTGGTTGGCTTCAACACCAGGCAACAGGCCAAGAGAGGACACTATTGTTGACACAACCTGCAATGGAAATCATTGGACATAAAATTTCAAACGTCAAGAAATCTCCAGATACAGGCCTAGACAAGGCAGAACAGCAGGCCCCTTACCTACATGTAGACATCTCAAATTCCCTGTCACTAATAATAAGTATTATAATTCTTTTAGTTACAGTTGTGTTGAGAACTTACCTCATGGAAAATATAATGAGCAATCTTGGGTTTATGAAGGACAACATCACCAAGTTGTGCTGAAAGGGATGCCAAAAAATGACTGAAATGTGATGGAAGTCAAACTCCTTAGATTAGACATGAGAGTGTTATGAATGTGAGAGCAAGCAACTGGAACCTGCTGATTTCTTTTAGTGTACCGGTAGCCTACTGCCCACTAAACTCCCTCTGTTTTCAAACTCTTTGGGAACACCACCTATACATCCTCAGTCTGAGCTTACTATTCATGTCCATCAGATCCATTGGGTCTACTGGTATGGTGAAACAGTATGTCCCAGCATTCTGAAAAAGAGATAGCCCTAGGCCTAGGAATAAATAAGAAAACATTGAGTGAATCTAAAAAGAGCATTGGGCAACTTACAGGGTCAGCAATTGCTCTAGCCACACTGAGGTGAGAATTTCCATAATATGAATATGAGACAACCCTACCATAGGCTATTTAATTATAGTGAGTGGCTTTCACATTTTCTGGCAAAGGTATAGGCCAAATTCAAAAGTCAACAAAATGATCAAAATATCACTTGTGTCGTGACTTTAGGCCTACAGCCACAAAAGATGCACATAAGTGACCGGCTCACCTTGTCTTTTGTGTACAAATGGCATTTCTCTTTGATATCTTGCAATGATCCAGTGACATCAATATAAAGCAAAGTTGCTGATACAATCTCCAATCTGAAGTAGCATTGTTCCATTTCTGCAATGAAAGGATCGGAGAAACATGAAAGGTAGGCATCAAGTTGCAGGCTTTCATGCCCTGGCCTGCTGGGCCCTTGGGTAGTACGGTAGGCCTAACATTAGTAGGCCTAATAGTAGGCCCTAGGCTAGGCCTGGGGGGCATGGGGGAGGGGCAGTACGGTAGTAGTAGTAGCAGGCCTGGGGCATGTGGGGGGGGGGGGTAGGCATGGTACCGGNAGGCAGGGAGATGGAGAGTGGTCAGTCATGTCATCATGTGTCATTTGTCTCAGACAATGAGACATGAGTGCATATATGACTGTGTGACTCATGGACCACAGGGTGAGGGTGTGAAGTGAAAGCCCCAGTTTACTGACAACTCAGCTCACTCACTCACACATGCACAGTTCATTCTGACAGAGGCATGACAGGACATTCATTTCTTATTTTTCTCTCATTTCTAGGCCTACCTAACTGTTTAGGGCAACCAAATAACCATTTCTATGTTCTTTATTATTGATTAGGCTACACAATCACATCAACTTGTATCTGAATCGACGAAAAAGAGCGGGAAATTTGATCGTTTTTACTTGCCAGCTGCAACAACATGAACAAGGCAAGCCAGGAGCCATGCCAAGCCAGCATGGCCAGCAGCAGACGAATTTTTGTAGTTTACCAAAATTTTTATAGATGGCACTGTAACAAGGCAGCTGCTGCCACCTAGCGCCAGGTGGTGGCATTGCGGAGTGAGCGCCACCGGATTGCAGCGGCAAAGCTATAAACTAAGATTGAGAGTCAGGAAACGATCCGAGTATTTGTGTTTTGATTGGTCAGAATATAACGCCATCTTTGTAGTCTCGCGCAAAGCCACATCAGACACCGGCCCGTCATTGTTACAACAGAAGGCGCTCCTGCCTCGCACCAATCTGTTACGCTGTGCTCACAGGATTGTGGGAAAGCAAGATGGCGCCGGGTGATTGACAGCGAACTACTTGGCTTGGCTGATCATGTGATCCCTCGATCCCCGTAGTTACTAGCATCAAAATACCTACAAACCTCGCTTAATATGTAAAGATCAGTGATCTCGTGAACTCACGCAGCCGTTACCTAATCGGGGGGAGACCCCCCGAACCCCCCCTTTCTGGGGGAGACCCCCAGACCCCCCTTTTGAGGCCTGCGGCCGGCTGGCCTCTAGGCCTGTTCCTGCAATGATGTTTTTCGCGACGCCGCGCACCGTGACGTGACGTCGTGACGTGACGCGGCGGGCGGCTGATTCCGGCCGCGGCAGAAAGGATGATGGTTTACGACANCCCCTCGTGTATATTGCCATAAAAGCGCTTCGCGCGGCGGCTTCGCCGCCGCGCTGCGCGCTACAATTATTCACAAAAAATCTGTAAATATTTTTGCATTAAACAAAGAATGTTAAGCCAGTCACTTGGGACTTATTTTATTCCTACGCTGTGATGAGGTCGCGGACGTACACGTCGGCCAAATCTGGCCGATGTGATGCGTTCCACGGCTACACAGGTCTGTGCATAAGCAGTCTCACCGCAAGCAGTCTCGCGCAGCCTGTGTGTACACAATGACCGGCCCGTCCAAGTCAAGAAAGAAGGCGGCCTTGTCCAAATGAATGACGCCACTTCTTTCTCTCGAAAAGCTGCTTTTCTCGTCCATCACAAGATATTCGGTGATCTGAAACTTTTCTGAATGTATAAAGACTTCAAATGACACGATCAGTACGAAGATTGACTTATTTTTCATTCATCAATCAAGGCTTGTTTGTTTCATCCGACAATAGGATGTACATAAGATGCAGTGCAATATATACCTGTTTCCGGACAGCACGGGTCTTCTCGTCTTTGTAGCTGTCATGTGCTGTAGGGGCCATTTTATAGTAGCTGCTTGGCCCTGCACTGTAGCATACTGTAGTATAGATTTATCTTCATTATTTACAGGCTGCTACGTACACACTGATTCAGAGATGAGGGGCATCATATAAAAGGCCTAGGCTACATACCGGTACCTATAGGCCTATGGCGATATGGTGTGGTATGATAGGAGGCCTAGCAGTTGATGATAGTTAGTACCGGACCATCGCTCAGCATCGGTGTCGCTGTCAACAACAACTTAACTTGGCACGACGACTGATGAAGTCGAAGACAAAGACGATAGGCCCCTACTGTTCAAAATGGCATGAATGACAAACTGCAGACAGAGTCAGAGGCTCAAAACAAAACAGAAATAGACTGATGATGGACTGACTAGACTAGGCTGCCTACTAGTACTACAGTGATAATGGATGATGTACGGAGCTTGATTCTTGCGACAGTGATCGGTGTGAATAGAGGGCCCATATCTTATCCCAGCTGCTCCGCTTGCCATACAAAAGTACAAGAGGGAGAGTCAACTTCTGAAATAAGGAGGTATGTAGGCCTACCTATATCATTCCCTCAACTCGCTCAATGTTGGACAATATTTGCATCGACTGAAGACAACAAGATCCTGACAGTGGAGCAGATCATCAAGAGTACCAATGGTCATTTTGCAAAATGGGACGTTAGTTGAAATATGAAGTTGAGCTTCTTGTTCCCAGGTTTTCTCAGTGGTTCAAACATAAATGTGTACTAGACATGACATTATTTATTTCTATTCCAGCTTTGCCTGTTCAAGATGCAAGAAATCAATTCCTGAGAGTAGTATCAACAATCGCTATCGATTATCCCTTGTAATCACCGAGGGTGGTATGGAGTGCGACGTTACTATCTTTGGAAGCTGTCTGGACAGAGTGCTTGGAGCAAGTGCTGACAAATTTATGCAGTAGGTATTTCATTTGTCGGGATTAGGTATCATTTGGCTGACAACAGTTTATACATGGGTGGGATCTCCTTACATACTTTCCCAGCTATTGTGTGCACATGCTGACTCAGTTATAGGCCTAGATCACAGGTATAAATGTTACAATACTTGAAGATATTCACCATTCCCTCCATTCTCAGTCTCCTCCCTTCTTCAATTCAGATTTCAAGACAACTTGCACCAGAATGGATTCTCCAGTGACCAAGTCCAGAATCTAATTCATGAAGTCTTCACCAACTGCCTCACCGGACAAAAATTTTACTTTGGTTTTCGAATCCCTAAAACTTCCAAGGGTAGGACACTTAAGTATGTCATGGAAACGGTGAAATCATGTGGGATTGTCGCCCACCAGATTGTCACAATTGAGACTCCTGCTGTCACTGCTTATGAAACAGTCAAGAGGGAAGCTGAAAGAATCTGGAGAAAGCAGTTAACAGCATCTGTTTTGCAGGATGAAGGACCAAGGACACAAACATTGAGAAAAGATGACGGTCATGATAATGACTTTTCTCAGTCACAAAATACTGTAGACAATCGATCAGCATTTGATTTTTCCCATATGTCAAGCATAAATTACTCTAATCAGCAATTATCTTTAGGTTTAATGAGTCTTGAAGCAAGTGTTTTGTCTCAGGAGGGCACATCTTATAATAAAAGTACAGGTTCTGATGGTTGTGAAAACTTCAGTGAGAGTTTATTTGACAGTCAAGAAAGTCAGTTACCGGTACCTTGTATACTTGGTGTGAAAAAATCAAAAGATACTCGGAGAAGTTCAGAATTTCTCGTTCCTCCAGTTGACTGGAGATCCAGGACAAGCACTCATTCGCAGGAGTATAAAAGTGCGAGTCTTTTCAGTAAGGACAGCCATACTTCCACAACCAGAAATGTAACTAATGTAGGCATTGGGAACAAAAGACAATCTAACGTGTGGCCTCCGGGCAGAAGATCTCTAAGACCACGGGTATCTTTTGTTTCAAGGGCATCAACGATGTCAGATGTGCCATCAGAAATTCTGAATGAGACATTTAGTTGTCCGACTACAAAAACCAGCAGCGGTCTTGGATGTGAAGAAAAGATCATCAGCAATGAAAAGCCTCTGCGTCAATCTCCTCCAAAGGAATTGGAATCCTCAAACCCTTCAGTGGAAAATTTCAGTGAAAGTATTTTTAGTCAAGAGACTCAGGGATGCATAAACGAGGAAATTCCTCATAGTGGGGTGGATACTTGTAAGCCAGATTCTGTTTATACTGAGGCCTGCAAAGAGATAGCAGTCCCAGCTATCTGTCCAAAGTTACAAGGGCTTGTCGAGGTTAAATTGAAGCACAAATCCATACATGTAAATCCAGACACTTTCTCTATGTGGGATCTCTTACCTCACTGTGGGGAATACGTAGTCATGTCTGATGACGAAGATGAACCTGCTCATCATCAGCCAAACCGATTTTCAGCGAGTGGAGCTGTACAGAATGCACAACTACCAGAATCAGAAAATTTGGATGAATTTCTAAACAAGTGTGATGATGGTGTGTCAGAAATGTGTGACAGTTCATATGAGGACTCGAAGCTCTTACAGGAAGTTTTTGCTCTTGAGAATATCATTGCTCATGAAACGAGCCCTACAGATGGTATCAGTGATCCAAAGACTGAATCATTTGGATCTAAACAGAACAAAATGTGCCCCAACGATACATTTACAGATAAAGATACATCCAAAAACAGTTCTGTACCACTAGGATCTAAAACTTTTAATTCGCAGTGTGGCTTGGATGCAAAGGAAGATCGCCCAGAGGATCAGACTTTTCCCCAAAACAGTGCATCAACATGTAAAGAGGGTGTGTTGCTTCAGAAATCATTGGAAGTGATTTCTAAAGAAGTCGAGAATTTATGTGCTGCAGACTCGTTTTGGGATTGCTCTGCTGATCTCTTCACACAAACGCAGAAATCATTCTATAGAGCACATATCGAATCATTTGGCAAAACTGGTGCAAGAAGTGAAAATGGTGATGTGGAACCCTGTTCACGTGGTTCAGGTGTAGGAGAGACAGCAGAGGCTGTCCAAACTGACTCTGGCATTGGTAGCGGTGTTGGAAGTCAACAAGATAAACTGAAAGCTGGTGGAGAATGCAGTAATAATGAGATCCTTTGTGCTAGAACAGTGTCACACGACCCTTCTGGTGACAAAATTTCGTATTCAACAACTGAGAAACATCAAGTACAGTTAGTGGAGGAAAGTCAGGATCTTTGGTCACAAGATTTGTTTGCGAGTCAGTGTGATGATATCTGCTTCGAAAAGGTCGATGAAAATACCGGTATACAAAAAGGAAATGGCGAAAAGTTGGGAAAGGTCAATTCTCAAAACAGTGACCATCAGGTTGTGGCACTTACATTGACAAATGATGGGAAAAGGGAAGAGAATGATCATCCCTGCGGGTCACCTGACCAGAAAAGTAGGAAAGTGGTTTTCAAAACTCCTACATGTAACAGTGCAGTTCGGCCCCGCAGAAATAGGAAGTCAAGGTGTGGCTTAAATCGGACAAGCACCCCACTCTCGTTGCAGAATACCAGCATTCATCAAAGTTCATGTGTTGAACGAACTCCTAAAAGTACTGACAGTCGGGCAAAACTTCGGATACCGCAGCGTGTTCTGTGCTCTGTGGAAAATTCTTTGCACAAGAGGCCAAACTCTTGCCTAAAGGGGAAGAATCACAGGTCAAGGCTTCCCTCTTCTTTCGTTCGTAAAGGTTTTAGGCAGCATATACCTGAACATGATAATTTGCAACTGGAATCTCATCTTTCTAGTGTTAAAAAAACTGTGAGGTTTGATGAAAAATCCTTGTACGAGGAAAAGGAAAATGTTTTATCTGACTCGGTCGTTTTGGCAGCAGCAGAAATATTTCATGAAGTTAACCCCAATAGCAACCAACCATCATTGAAAGAGACAACTGGAAATATACACGTCTATGCAGAGAATAGAAATACAAGTTTGGGTGATAATTTTTACAGTCCTACCCCGGACACCAGACACAACAATCCATGTGATTACTATTCACCAGATCTGTTTTCATCCATGGATGAGTCTAATTTTGAAATCGACAGAACACATGAGCGTGATTACTCCCCATTTCAATCATCTAGATCTAGACTAGGTAGTAATTCACCAAGAGAAAGTTCCCATGGTGATGAAGCCATCCCTACTCTTTCTTTTGATGTCTCTGCAGACCTGTTTTCTGACTGAGACTTTGAATTCTTAAGGAGTTCCTCCACCAGTCTCTGTGTGACTGAAGCCACTAATTTATTGCAAGTGTCTTTTGAAATGACACTAGAGGTCTGTGATTATTTGTAAGAAGTATGTATACCAAAGAAGAAATAAAATACGTAATTGATTGAAAAAGTGTCGTTCAGCTTCGTCACCAAGGAACCAAATGTCACTCTACTCTGAACTGAAATGGATAGACATGATAGGGGTCCACTTCAGTTATAGGTGAAACGAAATATTCAAGTTTCTTCATTACTGGGCATCAACATTGATGCATGAACATGTAACAAGAATCAGGGCACTGTCAACAGGGCCTCTGTTGGACTAAAGAATCAAGGCCAACTAGTTCCCTGACCTTACACCATGCTTTTGGCATGTGGCACGTTTGTGTAAGCTTTGTGTGTGAGGTCTCTGATGAATCCATGTCAAGATCAAAAGCCCCACTCCGATTCCTCATCCTTAGAACTACAGATAACCCTACAGGCCAGCAAGAGCCTGATGGAACCCCGATTGCTCAACAGGTAATCCCAAGAGTTCTAGCTGTTACATGTGGGCCTATGACCTTGAGATCTGTGCAAACTGAACAACCAATTCGTTTCATAAAGAATATCTCATCAAAATTTATTATCACAACCTACATGATCCAGGATCTCTATAGCAGCAACTTCATATATCATTATCATCCACTGGAAATAAGGAAAAGGCCAAATGGGTACAAAACTTGAAAGTGCAAGAAAAACAGAGGTTAACTGCAAGTGCACAACATGCATTCATGCAACATGCAGAGGCAATTTGTTTTGCCAATGAGTGTTTTTCTCCCTTGGCCTAACTAAGTGCAATGCAGCAGTTCCCAAGTGCATTATTCATGCACCACCTGCTGTGTGCCCCGCTGTGTGCAGATAAACTAAAGACATGCCGAGTGTACATAAATCATTCACAAGTTTAGTGGATTGTGATTTAATCAGAACAAAAAAGCAACTGAATACAGAGATTAGCACAGAATTGAGGAGCACATATGAATGGTTTCCAAATTGGAACAACCAATTATGGAGTCAATGGAATAAAGGCCTAATGGGAGATGTAGAAAATGAGGAACAATACCCTGTAACTCTGCTTCGGTGGATAACAGAACCCTGAGATTAGAAATCATCAACTAAGTAAGCATAAGAAATCCCACACCATGATAATTTCATTATCCAAAATCTGTTTCACTAATACCGGTAACTAAATTATTTACATACACATGCATCGTTCATGGTCATTTCCATACTTAAACACCTTTCATTCTCACTCCCAGGTTAACCAGCATTATATGAAGAACTGCATCATCACAAAGTTCATCCAATGATCATATTTGATTATATCTCTGACATGATTCAAATCATCCAAGACGAAATCGGACAGGCACAATGGCAATTTAAGAGATAAGGAAATCCTTCTGATGATTACTAGCTATGAATATCAAATAATTTGGCGACTTCATTTAGGTCTTGATGTTTGACACCGTCCTTGATTATCTGAAATGAGAGAAAGGCATACGATTACAAAGAAGCAAAACTGCAGACTCACATTTATTCCCAACTTGCAAAAGGACAAATATGTGTACATGCCGGCCACACACAAACACCAAGTATGTACAAGCATCTCAGATAGAGAGTTTCATCAATCATCGATTATGATAGATAAAGTTTGGTCTGTAAAGTGAACTCACCTTTCTAGCAACACCCATTTTATTGAAGACATTCCATAACACTATTCCAACCACAACATCATTCTTCATATAGAATACTATGCCCTTTCCATAATCTTGGCTGACCTTGGGCACAGTCTCAGCAGCTGGCGTTGCTTTTGCACCCTGAGTTGACACAATCTCTTCTGTTTCAGATCTGATACTTTGTCCGGTTTTCTTCACAACAGCTTCCGGCGTATCCTCGGCTGTGGCTTGAGCAAAGACACCTACAGTTGGAAGGGATGAATCCACCCGTCCTATTGCCTGGTATCCCACCTCTGGACCAAGGTCAGACCTGGAATATTGTAAAGAGAGCAATGAGCAGGCTATCTTCAAAAGAGGAAAGTTATATGGGAAATTATACTGCAAAATGGGATAGGAAACTGATTGAATTTCTTTTGAAAGTAAAAGAGTAACTCACCAGAACATCGACTGATGCCAATATGGCTTTCCAGCACCTGCCATATTTTCACCAGCCAAGCGACCACTGACGACAGCATGATCATGATGTTCCACTCTCCGTCTACCCAACTTGACATCATAGAAACAGGATGCATCACCTGCCTAAGAATGAAGAAAAAAGCGTATACATGAATACTGCAAAAATGCTACATGTGTAGGCTTTCGATGTGCAATGCATGTACTGGGCATAGAGTACTTACCACCCATACATTTGACCTGGCCTCCAACTCCGCATTCACCCTAAACCCACCATGAACATCATCAATTTCTAACCCTGAGGCAGTGGCTAAATCAACATTTGGCTCCAGCCCAACGGCGAGTATTACGTGATCTACAAGAAGCTGAAAAGGAATTAGAAATTTGAGATAAATCGATCAACAATTTTGACCAGAAATATGAAGGCGTCATCTTGACCTGCCAAACATGGCACACTGAGAGATTCATACAAACCTTTTCTCCATCTTGTAAATTAAGTTGCACTTGTCCATTATTAAATATGGCTGATTTTACACTAGTTTCAGGTCGGACAACGACTCCCTCTGAAAAAGATGAGGCATTGAACATAGTGAATTTCAGGATACCATACTGTACATCTCATTACAAGGATGCAACAAACATTTTAAATGAAAACCTCATCAGACTTACCAGCTCTAACTTTATTTGTTGTCCATTTACTTAAATATTCTGGGAGAACTTTGCCCATGTTACCAGACTCTGGAAACAACTGTGTCACCTTCATGTCACTGCCTGGTGCCTTGGCTGAAAAGGAAACATTTTAACATATAATTCAAGTGCTGTTCACAACCAAGACCAAATTCAGGAAACAGAAATTAGTTCCAGTTTCCACAATCCAAAACAAACTGATATACACACTAAGGTCCATATTGTGGACGAAGGCATTCTTGTATATTGAGAATATGACAACAATTTACCTCTCTTCCCAATAGCACATGCCAATTCACTTCCTAAGAAACCGCCACCTATGATCGCTATAGATTTCACACCAGCTGACCTCGTCACTTCACTGAGATGCTGGAAGTCTGGTACCTGCAACAATGTGACAATGGGTTAATAGGTCTACTCCGACTTTTAAGCACTGGATCTAAAGTTTCAACATTTTAACATGGACTGCTAAACGGGAAGTCTGCCGATCAGAATATTTCAGTGAACTTACATTTCTGAATAACGTCGTCCTCTTCTGTACCTCCTCCGTAGCTTGTGCAAAAACTGGAATATTCTTCGGCTTTCCACCTGTTGCTATCAGACATTTATCATATTTGACCTCCCAGCCGTTATCCAGAACAGCAATCTGCTTACTGATGTCCAACTTCACCACTTTTCTTCCAGTAACCACAGCAACGCCTCCATTTTCCTTCATATTCAGCTCCCTTGCATTGATATAGAAACTTGGTGGTTCGTAGAACAAGCTTCTCTCTTTGCCATCCCATTGTTTGAATTTGAAATCCGCTACCTTCTCCTCGCTTGTGAACCAGAGTTCTTTGGACAACGGTGGCCGCATGTAAGGAATGTTCTCCTCTTCTCCAATCACAAGGATCTTAGCCTTGGCATCCTGAATCAAATGATTTCTCATTTAAATCATTGTTTAACGAAGTCAACAAGCATGCAGGCAGATACACATGTACACAAATACACAGCCACATGATCAAAGTGACCACTAAGACATTTCCCAGATGTAAGAATAATGCAGAACAATGATTATCCATAGGAACGGATTGAAGGTTGATGAAGACCCTTTCTGGGGTGAAGACAGAAGGCCCAGTGGAAAGGAGCTAATTCAGAGCCATTCTTACCTTGCCTTTGATTGCTCTGTAGGCCGCGAAAGATGCAGTGCCAGCACCAATCAGAAGATATTGCGCATGTCCTGGGATCTCTGGCAGGCTTTCTACTGGGACTGGTGTGGGGGTTGGAGTGGCCTCTTTACCTGGAAATATGGAACAACTGTCAGCATGGTTAGGGAATTCTGAGAGGAATGCCATTGAAATCAGGTAAAACATCAACTTGTCACATTGCTTGTACAGCCATACTTCTCATTGCCACAGAAAATGGGACTGGCATTTCTATAAATACCGGTACTGTCCTGGGGAACTATCAGAGGTAGGCCTATATTAACTTCCAAACTTCCACGGTCTGAGATCCTAATCTAAATAGTAGTGTGGTATATTAGCTGAAAATGCCAAGTCCTTCACCAGATATGCAAGCCAACTGTGAAAATACAGAAACAGGTGGATGAGCTACTTTCAGACAAAAAGTGGCAGCCAAGCTTCACAGGCAAATGACAAAAGCAAAGCAGAACATTGTTAAAGTAGTGCATGAAGCATGAATAATGGAGCAGTTCAGGGATGATCTATTAACCTAGGAGAAGGCGCAAATCTGAGAGTTGGTCTTGCAATAAGGATTAGTTAACTTTTTAAACAACAAAAAATACTCCAACTCTTTTAACGTTGATCACCTCACCCTTGGCTCGTCTACGAGCTACATCAGAAGCAGCTGCTCCTATTTCCATCCCTGTCGCAGACTCCATGGCCGTGCTTGCAGCCGTCTCAGATGATTTCACACCCAGAATATTCATAGGTAAAGCTATCTTGAAACCTTGCAGTGGATTATGGGATAGAAGGAAGAAGCAGACACAAAATTAGCTGAAGATGAGATATTAAAGTCTACATGGTGGTTCAGGGTTGGGA